>NKZN01001769.1:0-61726 GCA_002374485.1 Metschnikowia santaceciliae
GCAGGCCACCACCGTGACCATTACAAAGTGTGAAGAAGAGTGTGTTCCATCCACAATGACTGTTGATGCTGGTGCCACATTAACAGTGACTGGAGTTTGCATTGTTCCAGAGACTACGACAGTTGCACCAACTGCAAAGGCTCATTTGGAAGCGAAGGGAGGTTTTAGTGCTGGCAACCAAGAAGAGAAAGTTAAGGTGAAGGAAGTTCCAAGCCAAAACGGTGGTCAACAAGCTGATAACAGAAAAGGAGATTTCAAGCCAGGTCAGCCAGAACGTGCCCAGGGTCAGCCAAAAGCTACCAAGGCTAGTGAACCAAAAGCTACCAAGGCTAGTCACCCCAAAGCTTCCAAATCCATGGCTCAGAACGCTAAGAGTATTGACAATTCTGGAAACGCCAAAAAGCCTCAACCGGTTGACAATACCATTCCAAAGCCAAGCACTGTACCCTTTGTCAATGCCGCTTCCAAGAATGCTATTGGGGCATGTATTGTCGGATTCGCAGCTTTGTTGTTCTAGTTCCATGAAGGAACTCACACTTCGAAAGTAAACCCTTTATTTGTCTTTCATTTAATGATTGTTTACTTATTGTTTACTTATTTTCAACTGTACAATTGTTTTTTTCCCTCTGTAGACCTTAATGTTGAACTTGTGAGCCGTGACTGCCACTGTGTGCAGGACACGATAACTAGTGCTATCTGCAGTACAGAGTGAAAACACTGAGTTGGGCAGATGGGCCAGGCTCACATGTGTCTACGAGGTTGCATCCTGTATGAGGGAGGAGCTCGGTCGTCGGAATCATATGAGGTTGAAGACCCGAGACGGGATTCCAAGAATCGAAACAGCTACGACAAACGGAATGATTCCGATTGGGGCTCCGGAAAGGGATGGGCTCTGGAAAGGGATGGGCTCCGGATTGGATGCAGGAATGGACTCTAAGGAGAGCTATATATATCTGGGAACCCGGTCATGTTTGAAAGAACACTTCCCGACTATACGAAGGTTTATGGAAACGCTCAACACGTATCTCACTTGTCTGCATACAACATATCCACGAAGTACCTTGCATCCGTACACGCTAGGAAGAGGAATCTTAATCTTTCAACCTATGTTTTAGTATATGTATTGATGTACAGGGATATGTGAGTTGTACCTTACAAGACCAAAGTAGACTGGACGGTACAAGGCTGGTGAAGAGTTTTCACCCACTAGGGACCTGCACACGGTGCATCACTGGGCTGCATCTAACACATGCACGAAGGACTCTGACTCCGTACATGCTAGGTACTTGTTGACACTCGCTTGAATCTCGTCACTTAAGTTTCGTGCTTCGCTGTTGTATCGTTGCGTTGTGATAGTCCTTATGTGGTGTTTCCTGTCGAATCCTAGCGAGGATAAATGTCTGTGGAAGGCATTGGACTGTAGTGGTTTCGTCAGTGCATCAGCAACATTGTCCTCTGTCGGGACGTATTCAATGTTGGTGTCTCCCTTCTTCACTCTGTCCTGCACGTGCTTTTCCTTGATGTCCACGTGTTTATTCTTGCTCTGTGCACTTCCAGTTCCATTGACCGTGAGTACCACTCCATTGTTGTCCTCTAGAATTTTAGGAATTTCCACCGTGACAAGGCCAAACTCGTTGAGTAGGTTTGTTGTCCATATGACGTCCTGCACTGTTGCACTAAGTGCCATACACTCCGCCTCGAAGGTGCTTGTCGTCACTAGGCTTTGTTTCTTGGATTTCCAGAATACTGGAGTGCCATGGGCGTAAACGATGAAGCCTGTCCTTGATTTGCGGTTTTCGTCACTGGCAAACGACGCGTCGCTGAATGCATACAGCTTCACAGTGTTGTCCGGATAATACTTCTTCGTAATGCTGATACACCAGTCTTGAGTATCTCGTAAGTACGCTAATATCTTCTTTAGTTGCGCGAGATCTGATTCTGTTGCTTCCTTGGTGTATGATCCGAATTTGCTCACACTGTATGCCAAGTCTGGACGACTGATGTTTGCTAACCAATTGACAACGCACTTATGATCAAGGAATTATACGTCTTACTCATATTTTTGATGATTTAACTCCGCGTGTACCTTTTCAACTGGTACATCTAGTGGTCCTTTCAAAACCATGGATTACAGTTTGGTGATGGTCTCTACTTACAGTACTTACACTACTGACACTACTGACACTACTATCACTACAGACACTACAGACACTACAGACTCTACTTACACTACAGACTCTACTTACACTACTGACACTACTTACAGTACTGACACTACTTACAGTACTGACACTACAGACTCTACTTACAGTACTTACAGTACTTACACTACTGACACTACTTACAGTACTTACAGTACTTACAGTACTTACAGTACTGACACTACTGACACTACTGTCACTACTGACACTACTTACACTACTGACACTACTGACACTACTGACACTACTTACACTACTTACACTACAGACTCCACAGACTCTACAGACTCCACAGACTCTACAGACTCTACTGTTATATATTATCCTATAATATATTGGGCAGAAATCACACTGCGTCAATGTCCTTTGCGCGCATCGTAATGCTAGATTTTAATTAGCCAGTCAGATTCCCGAAATCCGTACCAAATCTGATACAGTCGATGATATCCATAAATCATTGGCGTCATCCATGAAGCATTGGATCCTCTTTGGGTCCTCTTTGGATCATCATTGGGTCCTGATTGGATCATCATTGGGTCCTGATTGGGTCCTCATTGGATCATCATTGGATCCTCTTTGGGTCCTCATTGGGTCACACTAAATAGGCCGGATTAGGGTTATCTACATACACGGAACAACGATTGAGGGGAGAAGTTGCGAGGTGTCAACGCAGAAACATCTCAAACAACCTGACATTCCAGGGGAGAATATCTCAATTCCAGGGGTAGAATACTTCGATGGCGAGAATTCGTGCGTGAGAGACTTCGAGATTATAGAAAAGGAACTGGCACGATGTTTAATTTGTCAATGTTAATTTGTCAGTGTTTGTTAACGCGTGAGTACACCACGCATACGTGTTAGAGCTCAAAGTCTGAGCGTGCGTGATTTAAGCACAGCGCTGAAGTCGCAATGTTTCAAAGAGGCACGTCCACTCTAATATAAAAGGAGGGGCTGCCACCCACGATTAAGGTCAGGAGTTCCCCACACAATTGAAGATAACGTGGACAAGAATCAAGCCATATTCAATGAACGCAAGTCTGAAAATTATCAATGTTTAATTTGTCAATGCTCGATCTGTTGAAGATTGATCTGTTGAAGATTGATCTGCTAAAAATTGATCTGTTCAAAATTGATCTGTTGAAGAATGATCTGTTCAAAATTGACCTGTTCAAAATTTACCTGTTCATAATTGACCTGCTAAAAATTTACCTGTTAAAAATTGACCTGCTAAAAATTGACCTGTTCAAAATTGACCTGCTAAAAATTGACCTGTTCAAAATTGACCTGCTAAAAATTGACCTGTTNAATTGACCTGCTAAAAATTGACCTGTTCAAAATTGACCTGCTAAAAATTGACCTGTTCAAAATTGACCTGCTAAAAATTGATCTGTTAAAAATTGACCTGCTAAAAATTGACCTGTTAAAGATCTAAAAGCTCAACCGAGTAAATCAGAGATGTCCCGAGATGTTATTTTATAAAGAGTTTCATGTGTCGGAGGAGAACTTTGGAACAAAGTGTGTAACAAAGCAATGGGTGCTCATGGTACGAACAGATCCTTTGAGTTGGTCGAATTGCCAGAAGAGCTGAAACAGAGAGGTGCCAAGTGGGTATTCTCACTGAAAGATAATGGTCTAGAGGAGAGCAAGACATGTGGTCTAGAACTTCGGGAAGAAAGATACTAACTAATGGGAAACATTTTCAGCTGTGATAATAGGAAACATGCTTAGCTGTGATAGGGAGAAGCGAGTTTAAGAATGGTCTCAACTATTGCGGTGAAGTGAAGCAAGGGTTAAGCAGTACGACAGAATATTGCTACAATAGAATTCTGGAATGGACGGTTAGAGAAGTCTTTATTTGGATTAAATCAGCCCCCTTGTGTGCGACATAAAGTCATTCACAAGGTTGCCATGAGATATGGGTTCAAGATGTGCATATAAGAAGCGTGTCTATCTTACAAGTTCCTCGAAGGGATCGCATTATACGTTGTCAAGAGATTTTGATTTTTGGAATCACGTCATTCATATGTGAAGGGGGTATTATCGAGCCTGAAATTACTTCTGAAGTCTGAAGAAACTCTTAGGAAGGAATTTGGATGTTGATGGATAACACTGAATCTAGAAGATGTCATTTACAAGCTAAGAGAGTATGATTAGGTTTCATTGACGTCATCCATTAAAGTGGTCATCCATTAAAGTGGTCATCCATAAAAGTGGTCATCCATAAAAGTGGTCATCCATAAAAGTGGTCATCCATAAAAATGGTCATCCATAAAAATGGACATCCATAAAAATGGACATCCATAAAAATGGACATCCATAAAAATGGACATCCATAAAAATGGACATCCATCTCTCATTGACAATTATGGTTCCAAATTCATCTGGATCGTCTGTACATTATTCCCAAACATTGACCTCTTCAAATCCTTGGCACAAACGTTAACCTTCAATCGTTGGCACAAACGTTAACCTTCAATGGTTGGCAAAACTTGACCCTATGTACACCAAATCTCAGCTTCACCGAAACACACGTTCATCATTCATGTAAATGACACAGTCTCCATTATAATCTCGTAAGAAATCAGAAAGCTCGTGCCGTACATTGGGCCCTTCAAAGTAAAACAGACATACACCATTCTCCACGGCCTGAGAGTCTTCATCCTCATCCTCATCCTCACAAGACTGATAACCCGAATCATGGTGAGCCTTTTGGTCAATCACAGGAACAACGTGTTTTTGCTTTCTATCATAGGGCAAAAAGTAGATATCAACCTTAAAGCAGTAATCCACCGGCTCTTCTGGTTCTCCATGTACGATTCCACGCCACAGAGTGCCTAATAAGTCACATGAGTAAAATGGGCCATCGACGAGCTTCATTCTCCTGTTGAACCGTAAGGGAGCGGGAGGAATCCTAACTCCAAATCCTAACCCTTCCTTGGTGAAACCTGCATTCTCCCAAAAGGGGACTTGCCATGTCTTGGCCATATTTTCCTTAAAGACAAACTCCACGGCTGGTTCGTCTGGGTCTCCGTACGAAAACATGCTCACAAAATCAAACCTCTCACCAAGATAGTACCCGGAAAGAGGTATATATGTGTCATTGACCTTGGCAAAAAACATCCATGGGAACCTGGTTTCGGCGTAAGCAGTGGTAGCTACGAGAAGGGAAACAAACAATTGAAGAGATTTCATTTTGGGGTTTTGGGGTTTTGGTTTTTGGTGGTTTTGGTTTTTGGTGGTTTTATTTTATTTTGTTCTATTTTTGCCCTATGGAAAATGACCAATACCTAGATTTATAGACTCAAGTTACCTGAGGTTATCTCCATGAGATCTGGACTTGCCCGATCTGGATTCCCCGGATATGGAGTGACCCCATAAAACATAGGGTTGCCTTAACAAAAGGAATCTGAATCAGCACACGTCACGTTTTCTTATCTTAACAATGCATGGTTCCATCTGCATCTCTATCCATGCATCCCATTGTTTCCAAAAGGGGAAGAAATAGGGAAAACGACAACACGACAACACGCCAAAAGAGACAAACCAAAAGAGACAAACCAAAAGAGCAAACCAAAAGAGCAAACCAAAAGAGCAAACCAAAAGAGCAAACCAAAAGAGCAAACCAAAAGAGACAAACCAAAAGAGACAAACCAAAAGAGACAAACCAAAAGAGACAAACCAAAAGAGACAAACCAAAAGAGACAAACCAAAAGAGAGACAACAAACTAAATATCATCTTCTGACCAAGAATCATCCTCAATAAGTGCTCCTCAATAAGTGCTCCTCAATGAGTGCGCCTCAATGAGTGCTCGTTTAGAACCATCCAATAAAAGTCTTGTACATGCTCTGGAAAGCATTGTCACAGTAATCCGTGTCACACTTCAACTTCTTACGCATCTGCACTCCGTTCAAGTGGATGTCACATGGACCCTCGTAGACATTCAAAAACGAAGTGAGGTCATCATGAGACCCCTCACCATCATAATGGATCTGACATGGCTCCTCTACTCCATTCACAGTGGTCGATTTCTTGAAAGAGTAAGCCATGGAAAATACTGACGATTTGGTCTCCTTGTTATATGGCAAAAGGTACAACTCCACCTCCTGACACTTGACATTATCGGAGATCACATCCCTAAGCGAAATCTTCTGCATCTTGCCTCCCTTGTAGTCACACAAGTAAAATGCCTGGTCAACGACTTTACCATTGTCTTGAATTTTCAACCCCGATGCAATGGAGGGACCAAACACAAGCTGCTCACGGTAATAGCCCACGTGCAGGTGGCGGAAACCCGTGGAGGTGTAGGGGTCATTATGGTCCCAGAAGAATTCCACGACGGCCAAGTCAGAGTCTCCATATGTGAAGATGCTGGCGAGCCCGTTGGCCTTTCCAAGGGACCTTCCTGAAAGAGGCAAGTACTTGTCGTTATCGTTGGCTTTGGCTTTGGCGAAGAAGGCCCATGGAGAGTCTGCATATGCAGTACCTGCCATAAGAGACGCAACGAACACTTTGGTGAATTTCATGGTGACTGATAAAATTTCTTTTTTTTGTTATCTTTCTGGCTTTTGGATCTTTGGGCCTTGGCCTGTTTTATACCTTCATTTGTATGATGGTCTCCCACCGCCATGCACACCTCTATGCATCTTTTCCAATTATGTACAACCCATGTACCAATTATGTGCAACCCATGTACGATCTATTTAGACCGTCTAGGTATTCCTGTTGTATACAGACATTATGTATACTTGGGACACATAATATATAAGATCTGGGCTTTATTATGCGTGTACTGCATATACGACACTTTGTTTTTTGGAAGCTCTTATCATTTCTCCCCTATTCAGTTTTTGAATCAATGCGCCAAGACATAGAGCAGAATCACATTTTGGGACCCGTGCATCCCAATTGAAGACCTATTGAAGGACCTATTGAAGACCTATTGAAGGACCTATTGAAGGACCTATTGAAGGACCTATTGAAGGACCTATTAAAGATCCCATTGAAGATGCTATTGACGATTACGAGCCCTGCGCACCACCCAAGAATCGTCCATTGTGGCTGCAACTCCACAATAAAGCACAGAATGCCGATATTCCCGAATCCTAACATTCTATATTCCCATTATATTCCAATGCATCTGTCTCGTGATTATAGGTGGCATTCATAACATGCATTCACCAAAACACAGGTGTTCCCCTCACATAACAATACCAGAGTGCATACGGAGCCAGGGCGGTCATTTTCCGAAGGGGGAACCCAGGCCTTTTTATATTTCAGCGAGTCGCAAAAAAGAGGGCACAAGGGGGTGCAAGGGGACGCAAAAAAAGGGGGGGGTGTCACTAGGAAAAGACCCGGTCTAGCCCAAAACACCCTACCCTATTCCAATTACCCTTTTAGTCCCACTTCATTCAGATGTACTCATATGGAGAAACTCCTGCATCTAACCAAACTCGACTTTGATATGTCCCTTTTGCTTACAATACAGATTTTTCTTCTACAATAGAGTGTGCATATATATCTTTGATCTGTTAATGTGCACGTCTTTCTGTTGATCTGTTCATATGCATCTGTTCATGTGCATCAGTTTACTTGATTTCTACATTGTTAGAGTCGTGTCCTGCACAAGATTGCACAAGATATCGATGTTTGACTATAGAATTAACAATAGCATTCTAGACGATCAAAATCGAGAGATGTTTTTGTTGAGTTTGAATTTGTATTAGTGTTGGGTTGGGTTGGGTTGGGTTGGGTTGGACAAGTTTTGGGTTAAACAGGTTTTGGGTTGAACAAGTGTTGGGAGATGTGCCACGTCATATATGTTGTGATATGAGGCGCATATGCCGGACATATCCTTAAGTTCCCAGCACTTAAGGTCCCATTGCATCAGAGATGTCCATTGCATTAGAGATGTCCATTGCATCAGAGATGTCCATTGCATTAGAGATGTCCATTGCATTAGAGATGTCCATTGCATTAGAGATGTCCATTGCATTAGAGATGCAAATAGGGCACAAGCCCTCATTTCCCTTCGCTGCTGCCGTAACCAGGTGTGCCCAGTTTTACGGTTGAGGTCTATTTCTTGAACTTGCACGACCTATAAACGAGAAGGACCTTTATTCTAACTTCTCTCTACAGACTAGATATTGAGTACATATTGATACAGTAATGTCACTCGCGGGAATACCTCCAGGGATCACTTCCAAGGAGTACTATGAACAGGTGAACAGATTTAGCCCTATGCAGACCGTACCCTACGAAGGATGGATGTGTTGAACTCGAGAGCCGTGACAGCCACTGTGTGCAGGACACGATGACTTGTGCTATCTGCAGTACAGAGTGAAAACACGGAGTTGGGCAGATGGGCCAGGCAATGTGCATGATGAGTGTATTACTAAGCATACATGACACTGTATGACGTTCCGGGGGTTGCATGCTGTATAAGGGATGAGCTCGGTCGTCGGAATCATATGAGGTCGAAGACCCGAGACGGGATTCCAAGAATCGAAACAGCTAGGACAAACGGAATGATTCCGATTGGGGCTCCGGAAAGGGACGGGCTCTGGAAAGGGATGGGCTCTGGAAAGGGATGGGCTCCGGATTGAATGCAGGAATGGATTCTAAGGAGAGCTATATATATCTGGGAACCCGGTCATGTTTGAAAGAGCATCAATTGTGAGAAGGGATCACTGACATCTCTCATGCCGTTTAAAAAGAATATAAGCGATCTAAGATGAACACTGAAGCACCATACTTAAGAGAGTTAGTGGAGGCCAACGTCATCACACTTCCTGATTACACGAGGATTCATGCGAACGCTCAACAGGATCATCGATGAGGCTCCACCTCTGCATGATAGGAGCTATTCTCTCAGTGAGGCATTAGGACAATATAAACACTCATCGCTATTGTTCAGTGCATACGACTTTTACATGCACATCTGGTGTGAAATGATTTTAGGCCCGTCGGAAATTTTATTGGCTAAGTAAAGTATGGGAATTTTTACTTTGCAGATATCCCTACTAGGACCCCACTAAGACCATCAGTGCTACGTCCATTACTATTACCATCAGTGCTACGTCCATTACTACTACCATCAGTGCTATGACCATTACTAGTATACCATGACGACTATGAGTACTATTAGTATGTCTACTATTACTGGTATGACCATTACTAGTATACCATGACGACTATTATTACTGGTATGTCTACTATTACTGGTATGTCTATTATTACTGGGATGTCTATTATTACTGGTATTTCTACTATTACTGGGATGTCTATTATTACTGGTATGTCTACTATTACTGGTATGACTATTATTACTGGTATGACTATTATTACTGGTATGTCTACTATTACTGGTATGTCTACTATTACTGGTATGACCACTATGAGTACTATTAGTATGACTATTATTACAGTGTTATTCGAACCGATTCAGACCAGCGCGACAAAACGATTCAGACCTACGCGACAGAATGTTTCAAACCAGCGCGACAAAATGGTTCAAACCAACTTTTATTCGAATTCAATATTCTGTAATCTCAAATCTGGAGGATTGGCTCTTATATACTACATTTGGGAGTCTTGCAATACCAATCAAGGGTGAAATACGGACGGAGCTGAACTGGTTTCATTATTATCCTGTATACAACAACTTGTCCATATGGTTTGAAACATTATGCGAAGGGGTACGAAACATTTTGTCGCGCTGGTCTGAATCGGTTCGAATAACACTGTACTGGTATGACCATTACTAGTATGCCATGACCACTATGACTACTATTAGTATGACTACTATTAGTATGACTATTATTACTGGTATGACTACTATTACTGGTATGACTACTATTACTGGTATGACTACTATTACTGGTATGACTATACTATGATCTTCAGTGCTATGTCATGACCTTGACTTAATACCGGAATTATTCTATGACCTTGACTTAATACCGGATTTATTCCATGACCTTGACTTATTACCGGAATTATTCCATGACCGCGAGTACTATGAACCAAGTGCATATACTGTGACTACTAGAGTATGACTACTATTACGACTATTACTCATGTGAGTATGTTCTGTTCTTTATAAAGTGTGTTAGCCTAATCTGGTATTCGTTGCTGGTTCCTCTCGTTGAGGAACCGGAGTGGTTTATATACTTTGAGAGAAACGTGACAT
This sequence comes from Metschnikowia santaceciliae, assembly GCA_002374485.1. Taxonomy (NCBI): domain Eukaryota; kingdom Fungi; phylum Ascomycota; class Pichiomycetes; order Serinales; family Metschnikowiaceae; genus Metschnikowia; species Metschnikowia santaceciliae. The sequence goes on from NKZN01001769.1 coordinate 10,391, forward strand.
TGAAAAACTCTCCACTAGAACAATGGTAAGGATTGTTCCAGAATATTCGAAGGACATCATAGTACTTCATACAACGATGGTTGTGACACCTTTGCAATGGCCATTGTAACAATCGGACTGAGAAGCGTATGGTGGATCTAACAGAGTACTAGTGCTGTACTATACTATTACTACTATGGCTATTCTATTACTACTATGACTATTCTATTACTACTATGACTATTCTATTACTACTATGACTATTCTATTACTACTATGACTATTCTATTACTACTATGACTATTCTATTACTACTATGACTATTCTATTACTACTATGACTATTCTATTACTACTATGACTATTCTATTACTACTATGACTATTCTATTACTACTATGACTATTCTATTACTACTATGACTATTCTATTACTACTATGACTATTCTATTACTACTATGACTATTCTATTACTACTATGACTATTCTATTACTACTATGACTATTCTATTACTACTATGACTATTCTATTACTACTATGACTATTCTATTACTACTATGACTATTCTATTACTACTATGACTATTCTATTACTACTATGACTATTCTATTACTACTATGACTATTCTATTACTACTATGACTATTCTATTACTACTATGACTATTCTATTACTACTATGACTATTCTATTACTACTATGACTATTCTATTACTACTATGACTATTCTATTACTACTATGACTATTCTATTACTACTATGACTATTCTATTACTACTATGACTATTCTATTACTACTATGACTATTCTATTACTACTATGACTATTCTATTACTACTATGACTATTCTATTACTACTATGACTATTCTATTACTACTATGACTATTCTATTACTACTATGACTATTCTATTACTACTATGACTATTCTATTACTACTATGACTATTCTATTACTACTATGACTATTCTATTACTACTATGACTATTCTATTACTACTATGACTATTCTATACTATTACTACTATGGCTATACTTGTTAGATCCTTGTAAGCACGCTAATTACCTATTCGAAACTATATTCATTAATGATTCCAAGAGGAGCAAGAGTGCACTGACAACGGAGAGCTGTCTAAGCTCAAGCTTGGTTTCTGTTCCTTGAGCAGATATGTCTATGCAGCTTAAACCTCCGTTCTTCACAAATAGCTGCGTTCCATCTTTAGTTCCTTGATTCTCTGCTCCGACGATATTTCCTCCTTCTTCACTACGAGAAGACTACGCATCCAAGGTGTCCGTGACTTCTCGAGGCATCAACTCTGGCTCTATGGTCTTCAAATGGTTCAACGCACCAAAGAATGCTTTATGGTGGCCCAGCTTAAGCCGGGTGCCGGGTGCCGGATTGTGGGATTTTCTGGTATTCTTCTAAAGAGACGAACTTGAACGACTTGGCCTCTTTGGCTCCGAACGTTCTTGTAGGCAAGTTTTGGTATCTCTCTATCAATGCATTGAGCTAGTTAATCTTGTCATCGTGTATGGGGTTACCTCCGTAAAACGTGTTCAACGTAGGTACCACTCAGGTTCGTTCGAGCTCATGGCTACTTAAACCTTCTTGTAATGTAGGCCTTGCGAAGTTCGCCTGTTGTCTCTTATTAGCAGGGACCAAGGGGCGGCCAGCGTCAGTGATTCTCTGTAACTTAGGCAAGTGTATGTAAAATGACCTTCTGTCCTTGCCAATGCAAAGATGCTCATATTGCGCAACTCTTTAGGGACATCGTTGCTAGAAGCGAAGCTGATGAGTTTGGGAAGACCATTATCATGTGTTAAGTTTCACACTTACTTTGATTGATAAACCCGTACACCCCTTGCTTTTATTGATTGTGACTTGGGTCCAGTCCACCGCATCACATCACTTGACCCTACGGAAAAACTCCTAACCTTACAAACGTGGGTGGCAGCTCCTCCTTTTATAGTGGAGTGGACGTGCCCCTTTGAAACATTGCGACTTAAGCGCTGTGCTTAAATCACGCACGCTCAGACTTTGAGCTCTAACACGCATGCGTAATGTACTCACGCGTTAACATCATGGCTCAACAAGGCTTCCTGACTAGGAGGGTTATTCTGGGTAGCCATAGCGATTATGGAGGTATGCAAAACCTGGACCTCTTTATTGGAAGACGCTAAGAGGCCGATGATGTGGGGCCTAAGTTTGAATTTTTGGATATTATTGAAAATGTCCAAGTTTTCAATGAGCATTTCAAAAATTCTCCAACACCCCCAATTTGTGTTCATCTTCAGCGTCGCTATTCTTCGCCACATAAATGCTTTGTATCTGAAGGTGGGCTCGTCTGGACCGCTTCCTCCGAATAACTGCTTGAGTATCTCAGGTTCAGGAGCCCCGATCCTTTCCATAGCTTCCTTATCGCCTGTCTGTTGGGCAATAGACTGGCCGTCATTAAGTATTTTGTCGGAAGGTAGCTGAAGGGGTGTAGTGACTACTATGTATGACTACTATGTATGACTACTATGTATGACTACTATGTATGACTACTATGTATGACGACTATGAGTGTTAGATCCAAGATGGGTGGAACACATCCCATATACGGATTTACCTCACTGCCCAGTTAATCAGGAACAGACGCTACTAGTCCCCTTCGGCTACCTGCCGGCAGACTATTTAATGGTGGCCGATTCCTCTTCCTGCGGAATTATCAACGAATAGTTTCCATTAGGTAATAAACGTACTTACAAGAATCTAACTATGAGTATAAGAGTATGACTCTACACAACCGTGACTAATATTATGACCTTACTATTACCGATGTTACTGTGAGTATTAGTACTTGAATTGCACTATACTATGACTACTAGAATTATTCTACACCATCACTACTATGTCTACACCATCACTAAGATGTCTACACCATCACTACTATGTCTACACCATCACTACTATGTCTACACCATCACTACTATGTCTACACCATCACTAAGATGTCTACACCATCACTAAGATGTCTATACTATAACCATGAGTACTATGCATCAAGTGATACTCTATTGGTACTATTACTATGACAAATATGACTACTTTAACTACGGTATTACTACTATGACTATACAATTAGTACAGTGTTTTCAAAACCATTCAAACCAGCGCGGCAAAATAATCCAAACCACTATAGCAACATTAAACAAACCTATGATTCAAAAAGTTTGGTACCCTTCGCACAGTCTGTCAAACCAAATGGCATAATGTTTCACACCAACTTTCATTAGAATTCAATATCATGAAATCTTAAATCTGAGGTTGAAATTTGGAAGTTGGCCTCATGTGGTACTACATTTGGGGCAGAAGTCTTGCAGTACCAATCAAGAGTGGAAAACGAACGGAACTGAATTGGTTTCCCTGATATCCTGTATACAACAACTGCTTAGGAGCTATGTAATAATTCATATTGTATTGGTTTGTTTAGTTTTGCTAGTGAGCTCTGTTTCTTTGATTTCCAAAATATGGGGGTTCCATTGGCGTAGACTATGAATCCTGCTCGAGACTTCCGGCCTTCTTCACTGGCGAATGACGCATCACTGAATGCATACAATTTCACCTTATTGTCCGGAGAATTTTTCACCGTGAAGCTAATGAACCAGTCTTGTGTGTCTCTCAAATAAGCTAATATTTTGTTTAGTTGCATTAGATCGGTTTCAGTTGCTTCCTTGGTGTAGGATCCGTATTTGAACCATTCTGTCTTCTTGGTTTGAACCATTCTGTCTTGGTTTGAACCATTCTGTCTTGGTTCGAAACATTTCGCCGCCGGTTTAAATAGTTTCGAATAACACTGTACATGGAATTCCTCTGGCACGCACGTTCCTTAGTTGACTTGCTTCCTCTGAATTATACTTCATGCAAAAAAATTTATCGAGCAATACTAGTGTACTTGTAGTGTACTTGTAGTGTACTGTAGTGTACTTGTAGTGTACTGTAGTGTACTTGTAGTGTACTGTAGTGTACTTGTAGTGTACTGTAGTGTACTTGTAGTGTACTGTAGTGTACTTGTAGTGTACTGTAGTGTACTTGTAGTGTACTGTAGTGTACTTGTAGTGTACTGTAGTGTACTTGTAGTGTACTGTAGTGTACTTGTAGTGTACTGTAGTGTACTTGTAGTGTACTGTAGTGTACTTGTAGTGTACTGTAGTGTACTTGTAGTGTACTGTAGTGTACTTGTAGTGTACTGTAGTGTACTTGTAGTGTACTGTAGTGTACTTGTAGTGTACTGTAGTGTACTTGTAGTGTACTGTAGTGTACTTGTAGTGTACTGTAGTGTACTTGTAGTGTACTGTAGTGTACTTGTAGTGTACTGTAGTGTACTTGTAGTGTACTGTAGTGTACTTGTAGTGTACTGTAGTGTACTTGTAGTGTACTGTAGTGTACTTGTAGTGTACTGTAGTGTACTTGTAGTGTACTGTAGTGTACTTGTAGTGTACTGTAGTGTACTTGTAGTGTACTGTAGTGTACTTGTAGTGTACTGTAGTGTACTTGTAGTGTACTGTAGTGTACTTGTAGTGTACTGTAGTGTACTTGTAGTGTACTGTAGTGTACTTGTAGTGTACTGTAGTGTACTTGTAGTGTACTGTAGTGTACTTGTAGTGTACTGTAGTGTACTTGTAGTGTACTGTAGTGTACTTGTAGTGTACTGTAGTGTACTGTAGTGTACTGTAGTGTACTTGTAGTGTACTGTAGTGTACTTGTAGTGTACTGTAGTGTACTGTAGTGTACTGTAGTATACTTCTACTAAACTCCTGTACTTACTAAACTCCAACTGTACTTCCGTTGAGAGTTGTACTATACACTCCCACAAGCTGGAACAGTTATCAAGTTGTTTTCAAACCCTCCGAATTCTTGAGGAACTTCAATATTCATCCCAGCTGCTTGTATTCTTGTCTGTATCTAAAAATACTAGGAGATCCTTGTATCTTAACACGGCAGTTTCGAAGAGCTCTCATAAGAATATTCTCATCCATTCTTGAACTCTACAAGCTTAAGCAGATGATTTCAAAAAGGTTTCCAAGAGCTATAAAAGAAGCCATGCGTCTGAAAAGGAGGATTCGGTGGAAGGAGGCGTGTGATAAAGAGATGGTTGCTCATGATACGAATTGAAGTATTTGAGCCTATTCAATCTTTGTGAGAGATCCGATATCATGGTCGCCGAAGTTGCAAGGGCCAATAGCAGCGTCTAGGGGAGCGCAAGTGCTATTTGAGTTTCTTTGGGCAACAGCGAGGCATTGTGTTTGAGGAATATGCTCCATCTCTCTCCGTTATCAAACTCTTACCGACATTGTCTTCTCCTATGTCTTCTCCTGAGACAATGACCAGAATTAGACGAACTTTAGACGAGAGCTAGACGAGAACTAGACGAGAGCTAGACGAGAGCTAAACGAGAGCTACACAGACTTGGCTCCAGCTTCGTGTCTCTTAAACAATACTCATCATTGTTTCATCTGTATGCAGTCACATGGACATGCAGTACTCGCAGGGGAAAAGAATCAGTCCAAGTCATTGGTAAACATCAGTACCTCTACACTAAGTAATACTGATGGGTCTGGTGTCTGGAGACATCTTGGTATGTCCTCGTTTTGGTGGTGTATACATTTTTGGTGGTGTTATAGAGTAGCAACACCAAAACCTTTTATATTGGGGTGGCCCTTCACATGATGTCAGTCACGTGAGTGACCGCGGTCTCAGTTACGCAAAATCCTACGAGCACTAGTTTTGAGTACTTAGTGTCGGTGGATTCTACTAGCGAGGCTTAGCTTAGGCTGAGCCTCAAGCCATACCACTCATGAGTATGAGATGGTGTGGAGGCTAGCATTCAAGGAGACTTGAATACTGGGCGCTAGGCTCCATGCAAGATGACGCATGTAATATGCCCGCGCCAGGGTGAATTCCTGATAAGGACTTCTCCGGGCCAACGTGAAACATTGCGATGTTGTGATGTTTCACATCCCGAGCGCCGACTGTTTCAAGAAATCCCTCAAGGGTTACCCGAAGCAGCAGGGATGTATATAGAACTAGCAGGTTCGCCCGATAAGACGAATCCTGAAGGATCCCTCTAAGGCATATTATAGTATTCGAATATACAACTGATATAACTTTGTTTTACAAATCCCATAGTCCTACTCAAGCTCTAACAGTCTTAGGAAAACATGGAGCTACGGCTCCTGTTTCTCAACAACAGGTATTGAAAAACGGTAACAAGCGCCTGTTCTTATGCGCCTGTTCTTCAAATGAACCTGTTCTTATGCGCCTGTTCTTCAAATGAACCTGTTCTTATGCGCCTGTTCTTCATATGAACCTGTTCTTATGCGCCTGTTCTTCATATGCGCCTGTTCTTCATATGCACCTATGGTTACTACAACCGCCTGGTGCCGTGAAGGTAGAGCTCCCACATATACAAGGAGTCTGGACCATATCCATCCTTTTGAATAATTGAATCAAACATCATCTGTATGGGGCATACCAAGATACCTCCAAGAGCCAGACCCACCAATATTTCAATGGATACTGACAACTGTACATCTTCGTCTTCTCTTCGGGAGTTGAAGTAAACACGTCTTCGTGTGTTTACATATCTTTACGAAACTATGAGGACAGTGTGGTTCAGCCACTGTCGACTGGACATTACATCATGGTTAATCTATGGTCCACCTGGTGCCCCAACTATCGCCAACTATGGTTGCGAAACATGTGTTGTCTAATCTACAGTAGGTGTACTTATCCTTCAAGTTGAACAACTTCTACTGTACTCCAACTGCACTAGTGTACTCCAACTATACTCCTACGATACTCCTAGGAGACTGAAGTGTACTACTAAGATTTAGTACAGGCTAGTTACTTGTTGACAACTCCACTACGACGTGTTTAGCATTGTTGGTTATTTTTAAATGAATTTTAAATGACCATTTAGTCTTGGAAGATTCTAAGAAGGTGAAAGCATTATAATACAGCTGGACTGAAAACCTTTTTTTTCTTCTGAACTTTTATACTTACTTGTGCAAATGACTTTACGGCCGCTTCCAGAGCTTCTTCATGAGTTAAACTATTTTTTATTCTCTCCCATACCCTCATTCGGTCACCTCAAGCTCATCCTCACTCTCTTCGCTTTTTGCTCCTTAATTCCTCCCACTGTCTCTCACATGATAAGCCTCTCGGGATCATCGTGGGGCCTAAAGTATATGGGAACCTCAAAGCAATTGCCGTCGATATTTTTGGCAGTAATGAAACGGATATAGGGATTGTAGGAGGGACACGAGTAGAAGGTGTGAAGTAACTCCAATTGGTCGTCCAAGAGAAATGCCTCACCTTTGATATGGGGACCAATGACAAACGCATCATCAAAGAACCCGGCTTTGCCCGGGTTGGTGTCGAAACTGGTCTCAAATGTATCGTCCAAATACGAGAACGTGTCGGGCCGGGTGTAGGGGTCTCCGTACGTCAAGATCCTGTGATGGGTTTTGGGGTGGAAGGACCTGCGTGCGACAAGAGGCTTCATTACGCCGTTGACCTTGGCGCTGAAGACGCCTATCTCGAAATCCTCCCATGCAAATGTCCCGGAGATAAACATAGATAAGAAAGATACGGTTTTAAGGAAGAAATAGATGGATTTCATGATTTTTTGGAAACTTGTGGTGGGAAAAAGGTGGGAAAAACGGCTTTATATAGGTCAAACACCCCTCACTACATTGCTTTTTTTTTTTTTTCTTTTCTTTTCTTTTTTTTTTGGCGAACGGGAGTTTTCAGGAATTCGTGATTCACTATTCTTTTTGGAAGGGGGACCGGGGTATGGGATCAGTGGAGGAAAATTCCTCAAGACGCATGCACGATATGCGATACGCACAGGGGGGTGACAGAGAAGGATGCTCTTGTTTGCATGCACGTCATGCAGGAGCCGATAAGGAATGCCACCAGATCACGACAAGTCCTCACATACTGAAGTGCGAGTTTCGGCCTTTCGGGTGGTAAGCTATTGAATGACGCTTCCAATTCCTTTTTGAGCGGGGAAAGAACTTCTCAGAATTGCCTAAAAATACTTTTTATGAGTGGGTTATATGCAGGCAAACCCAGGTTTTCATCAAACAAATACGGATATTTGCAGCTTACCCTCTCACTAGTACTCACGACTAGTACTCACGACTAGTACTCACGACTAGTACTGCTCAATCAACTACAGCAAAGCTCCTTGAATGGTTATATGCACTAAGTATAATGAGATACAACTATGCCACATCTAGACATGAGATACATCCGTATAGACGTATCAACCAGTTAAGAACGCAGTTCCAGCTTTATTCTCTTCTCAGGCCAGAAAAAAAATTCACTATGTGGCAAACTATTCAGAGTGTTCAAATACCAGTTTCAGTTCCACCCTCCTTTTCTCTTTTTTTTCTTTTTTTTGTTTTTTTTGGACACACGAGAGCTCCATTTCCAGAAGTTCTCAAGGTTTCCAAGGTTTCCGAGGTTTCCGAGGTTCCCAAGGTTCACCAGCCGTCTTCCCATCTTCCCATCTTCCCATCTTTCCACCGCATCTACCCAGAGTACCTACTTCATCAGTCCTACAAAGGAAATAAATATGGTAGCTCCAGAGGTACTTTCACACTAACTCCTTTCACACTAACTCCTTTCACTCGTTCACCAATCACTCAGTCACCAATCACTCAGTCACCACTCACTCAGTCACCACTCACTCAGTCACTCACTTACTCACTCACTCACTCACTCACTCACTCACTCAATCACTCACTCACTCACTCACTCACTCACTCACTCACTCAATCACTCAGTCACCAAGCACTCAGTCACTCAGTCACTCAGTCACCAATCACTCAGTCACCACTCACTCACTCACTTTCACACCCTCTTTTTTTTCTCACTCACAGTCATTCACAGTCATTCACACTCCTCACTCACTTTTTCACTCCCTTTCTCACTCGCTTCTCACTCGTTTCTCATTCTCATTCACACTCCCGTTATACAGTGTTTTTCAAAACTATTCAAACTAACGCGGCAAAATGATTCAAACTAAAGCGACAGAATGTTTTGTACCCCTTCGCACAGTCTTTCAAACCAAATGAACAAGTTGTTGTATACAGGATAACAAGGAAACCAGTTCAGTTCCGTTCGTTTTTCACCCTTGATTGGTACTGCAAGGCTCCCAAATGTAGTATATAAGAGGCAATCCTCCAGATTCAAGATTTCAGAATATTGAATTCGAATAAAAGTTGGTTTGAACCATTCTGTCTTTTTGGTTTGAAAGACTGCGAAGGGGCACGAAACTTTTTGTCGCGTTAGTTCGAAACATTTTGTCGCACTGGTTTGAATAGTTTTGAAAGACACTGTACTCTCTGTACTCTACAGTGTCTTTCAAAACTATTCCTTTCAAAACTATTCAAGCCAGCGCGCCAAAATGATTCAAACCAGTGCGACAAAATGATTCAAACTAGTGCGACAAAATGTTTCGTAGCCCTTTGCACAATCTTTCAAACCATTGTTGTATACAGGATAACAAGGAAACCAGTTCAGTTCCGTCCGTTTTTCACCCTTGATTGGTATTGCAAGACTCCCAAATGTAGTACATATGAGGCAATCCTCCAGATTCAAGAGTTCAGAATATTGAATTCGAATAAAAGTTGGTCCGAAACATTCTGTCGCGTAGGTCTGAATCGTTTTGTCGCGCTGGTCTGAATCGTTTCGAATAACACTGTAACACTGTATAAACACGCACTTACACTTAACACTTCACACTTATTGTTTTTCACACTCAAATTTACACTCAAATTCACACACAAATTTACACACAAATTTACACAAATTTACACAAATTTACACACAAATTTACACAAATTTACACACAAATTTACACACAAATTTACACACAAATTTACACACAAATTTACACAAATTTACACACAAATTTACACAAATTTACACAAATTTACACAAATTTACACACACCTGCATTCTCAGCCAATAATTTTTACACCCACATTTCTCACCCAATTTACACCCAATATACAGTGTTTTCAAAATTATTCAAACCAGCGTGACAAAACTATTCAAACCAACTTTTATTAGAATTCAATATTCTGAAATCTGAAATCCGAAAGATTGCCTCATATGCTACTACATTTGGGACAAAGTCTTGCAGTATCAATCAAGGGTGAAAAACGGACGGAACTGATTTGGTTTCCTTGTTATCCTGTATACAACTACTTGTTAGGTGTTATGTGTACAGTGTTTTTCAAACGATTCAAACCAGCGTGACAACGATTCAAACCAAGAAGACAAAATGGTTCAAACCAAGAAGACAATATGGTTCAAACCAAATGGCGTAATGTTTCACACCAACTTTTATTGAAATTCAATATTCTAAAATCTTAAATCTGGAGCATTTCCTCACATGTACTACATTTGGGAGTCTTGCAGTACCAATCAAGCGAGAAAAACGGACGGAACTGAACTGGTTTCCTTGATATCCTGTATACAACTACTTGTTAGGGGTTAGGTGTATTGGTTTGTTTAATTTTGGTAGTGTGGTTTGAAACATTCTGTTGCGCTAGTTTGAACAGTTTTGAAAAACACTGTATTGGTTTGTTTAATTTTGGTAGCGTAGTTTGAATCATTGTGTCACGCTGGTTTGAATAGTTTTGAAAAACACCGTACACCCAATTTACACCCAAATTTCTAGCACCCATACAGAAAAATCATGCCCCTTATTTTAGTACTGAGGCTCTAAAAACAAATCACTGTCGCTCTTTTCAAGAGTCGAAGCAAGCAAACAAAGGTCTACTATCATCATTTGGTGACCAGTGCTACCATCAAAGAACTTGCTGGCACCAGAGATTGGCCGCGAGACTGGATGAAGTTTTCTTGATCATCATCCTTATGACTATGTTCAATTATTTCATCTTGGAAATGATTTACAACACATTGTTCCAACATCCAGCTGTCCACTTTGTGGTATTCCTTACACTCCTGCAATTTTGAACAAGGTTCGACCCATTTTCTTTGAATGTTCCATTGCTGCAATCATTTGGGAAGAGTGCAAGACTCCTTCAATTCAATACGCTGTTGGAAACCCTGATACTTTCAACTTATGTTTTGGTACACTTTTTTTCAAAACCATTCAAACCAGCACGACAGAATGGTTCCAACCAGCGCGGCAAAACGATTCAACACTAGCAAAATTAAACAAGCCAATACAATATTGCATAACTCCTAACAAGTTGCTGTATACAGGATAACAAGGAAACCAGTTCAGTTCAGTTCAGTTCAGTTCAGCTGAGCTCAGTTCAGTTCAGTTCAGTTCAGTTCAGCTCAGTTCAGTTCAGCTCAGTTCAGTTCAGTTCAGTTCAGCTGAGCTCAGTTCAGTTCAGTTCAGTTCAGTTCAGTTCAGTTCAGTTCAGTTCAGTTCAGCTGAGCTCAGTTCAGTTCAGTTCAGTTCAGTTCAGTTCAGCTGAGCTCAGTTCAGTTCAGTTCAGCTGAGCTCAGTTCAGTTCAGTTCAGCTGAGCTCAGTTCAGTTCAGTTCAGCTCAGTTCAGTTCAGTTCAGTTCAGTTCAGTTCAGCTGAGCTCAGTTCAGTTCAGTTCAGTTCAGTTCAGTTCAGTTCAGTTCAGTTCAGCTCAGCTCAGCTCAGCTCAGCTCAGTTCAGCTCAGTTCAGCTCAGTTCAGTCCCGTCCGTTTTCACCCTTGATTAATACTGCAAGACTTTTGTCCCAATGTAGTACATCAAATGTAGTACCATATGAGGCAATCGTCCAGATTTAAGATTTCAAAATATTGAATTCTATATTAAGCCTTTTGGTTTGAAAGACTATGTGAAGGGGTACGAAACATTTTGTCTTCTTGGTTAGAAACATGTTGTCGCGGTGGTGGTGGTGGTGGTAGTAATACTAGAGGTGGTGGTGGTAGTAATACTAGTAATAGTAGTACTAGTAAGAGTAATGATAGTTGTAGCACTAGTACTAGTAAGAGTAATGATAGTTGTAGCACTAGTACTAGTAAGAGTAATAGTTGTAGTACCACTACTAGTACTACTAAGAGTAGTATAGTAGTTCATTAGCCCTGCTACAACTACTTAACTAGTACTTGACTGTCACATCACTTTAACTTGACTAGTACTTAACTAGTACGTCACCACTACTGACACTAATACATCCCATCGTCAAAACTTGTTATCGTTTCTGAATTTACAGTTCTTTTTGGGTGTGGAATATTTCATAGCAGGTCACTTGTTAATCACTGTGACAGAGTATGATGAAAACGTAAACTTCATCAAAACTTCCATTTTAAAATATTATACATCGATTCATGCTTGCCAGATAGTACTCCGCTGGCGTTGTCTTAACGTGGGCAATATTGACAAGACAAATATATGGCCACAGTGGATGGGAATTTCTGGACGCTGTGTCTGGCGTAGTACTCGTACTTTATTAGTGCTGTTAGTCTTGTTATAACGTTAAGTACTAAGTAATCTTTATTCGTCGATGATTCCTCAAGTGAGGAATCTGAGCTACTTATAACGTTTCAAGAGCCGAGATCGCTGCGGAACAACTCCTTAGAGATCATTGATTTACTCACCGCAGTTCCTCTTCGTACTCCGTACATGAAGGCTGAGTAGAAGGCTAAGTTGAAGGCTGATTAGGAGGCTGAGTAAAATTGGCTATTGTCTCAGACTGATAGGTTTCATGATATCTCCATAGGTTATCCCTACCTTTGGTTGGTCTGACAAGTACTTATACTACTATTTTACCTGTACTTCCAATTTAATTCCGTAACACTTCATAGTACTTCATAGTACTTCACTATTACTTCACTATTACTTCACTATTACTTCACTATTACTTCACTATTACTTCACTATTACTTCACTATTACTTCACTATTACTTCTCTAGTACTTCTCTAGTACTGCACTAGTACTACGCTTTTTATTCCGCTATCATTCCTCTGTACTTACACTGGATCTTCTACTATTAATTCTACTAATGATTCTTCCAGTAATGGTATCAATAAGGCATAAATGTATCCAAGACCCTGAGTAGGAGATTGTAGGAGTCCGAGTGAGAGACCGAGTAGTACCTGAGTAGAATGCCTTTTAGGTCATTATTAGTATTAGGCGGAGAGGGTTTATATTACCCCAATAGAAGGAACACTGCCCATGGTGGACCAGAATCCCCTAGCCTCAATGTCGGTTTCTGTATAGTAGTAGTCAGTAGCACTCAGTGGAGTAGTCTGTATAGTAGTCAGTAGCACTCAGTGGAGTAGTCTGTAGTAGTAGTAGTAGTAGTAGTAGTAGTAGTAGTAGTAGTGTAGTAGTAGTAGTAGTAGTAGTAGTAGTAGTAGTAGTGTAGTAGTAGTAGAATACTAGTAGTAGTGTAGTAGTAGTAGAATACTAGACTAGTAGTATTAGTGTAGTAGTACTAGTTTCGTCAAGTTCAAATCAAGTGTTAAACAGTCTAGTGGAGCAGGTCAATGTCAATCCAGGTCAAGGTCAAATAAGAATCTATGATAGCTAGAATTATTTTATACAACTATTTCATTGGAATGCTTGGCATTAACCACACCAAAGTTGGACTCTTTATAGAGCCAATATTACTGGCATAAGTAATAGTACACACAGATAAAACTGTGATTTTTGCAGTATCAAGCAAGAAAGTACCCTTACAGTATCCATGGTGCCAGTGCTAGCTGTTCAAGGTCCCACAGTTCATGGTCCCACAGTTCATGGTCCCACAGTTCATGGTCCCACAGTTCATGGTCCCACAGTTCATGGTCCCACAGTTCATGGTCCCACAGTTCATGGTCCCACAGTTCATGGTCCCACAGTTCATGGTCCCACAGTTCATGGTCCCACAGTTCATGGTCCCACAGTTCATGGTCCCACAGTTCATGGTCCCACAGTTCATGGTCCCACAGTTCATGGTCCCACAGTTCATGGTCCCACAGTTCATGGTCCCACAGTTCATGGTCCCACAGTTCATGGTCCCACAGTTCATGGTCCCACAGTTCATGGTCCCACAGTTCATGGTCCCACAGTTCATGGTCCCACAGTTCATGGTCCCACAGTTCATGGTCCCACAGTTCATGGTCCCACAGTTCATGGTCCCACAGTTCATGGTCCCACAGTTCATGGTCCCACAGTTCATGGTCCCACAGTTCATGGTCCCACAGTTCATGGTCCCACAGTTCATGGTCCCACAGTTCATGGTCCCACAGTTCATGGTCCCACAGTTCATGGTCCCACAGTTCATGGTCCCACAGTTCATGGTCCCACAGTTCATGGTCCCACAGTTCATGGTCCCACAGTTCATGGTCCCACAGTTCATGGTCCCACAGTTCATGGTCCCACAGTTCATGGTCCCACAGTTCATGGTCCCACAGTTCATGGTCCCACAGTTCATGGTCCCACAGTTCATGGTCCCACAGTTCATGGTCCCCCAGTTCAACACTGTATACAGGGAGGTGTAAGTTGTACCTTACAAGACCAATGGTCCTAAGCCGGGGCCCCAGCTATTCTTATGCCTTTCCGTTCGTCTAAGGCCTGCCCAGCCCTATTGTCTAGCAATGGTCTGCATACAACATATCCACGAAGTACCTCGTGTTAACGCGTGAGTATATTACGCACATGTGTTAGCTCAAAGACTGAGCTTGCGTGATTTACGTACAGCGCTTAAGGCGCAATGTTTCAAGGAGGCATGCCCACTCCAATATAAAAGGAGGGGCCGCCACTCACGTTTGTGAGGTCAGGAGTTCTCTCAGAACAATTGAGGATAACACGGATTAGCCCTAGGTCACACTCAATAAATATAGGTCTAAAAACTAACACCTCGTCTCCGTACATGCTAGGTACTCGTTGACAGATGGTGATTTCAAAAGGCTTGATCTCTATTATTATTACATCAAGACTCTTATCACTTGTTGCACACCAACAAAACGGATTGATATTGAAGCTTCTGACGCCTTGAGTCCATTGACGCCTTCCATTGATGCCTTGAGTCCATTGATGCCTTGAGTCCATTGACGCCTGATTCATCGCACAAGAACATTTCTTACTTCAAGACGTTTTATCGAAGACGCTTTTATCTCGACTTCAATAAAAAAGCCTTCATAGACGGAGGTCTCAAAACTCACACAATGTCTCCCTGTTACCAGTCTATCTGTCTATACGGCCCACTAACTAAGCTGCCTATGTATATTAACTATGTCAGTGAGTCAGTCAGTGAGTCAGTCAGTAAATCAGACTATATCAGCTATACCAACTGTGTATGTGTATGTCTATACTAATCCCCAGTCTCGCTGGGGGACAAGTCTACTAAACTATTACTCTGTAATACCATGTATAATAGTACTCCGATACAACATAATGTCTTTTAATACCACTCCCTTATATACTTCCTATGGCTATGACTACTTGAAATACGCCCTCCTCAGCCATATGGCAAAAGCCTTCATAGCCGGGGGTGTCAAAATTGAGCTTGAGCTTGAGGTCCCCACACTCCATTTAACATCATGTGAGAATCAGTCACATAATCCGACTTGGATACACTTTCTCGATGTAGCTGTACTGGACCCCTCATACTGTATGGTGATTGATGAAGTTGAATATATGGTCAATGAATTCCTTGGCCACCTTTTGACCATAGTGTGAGACTTTGTGTTGCGCTTTTGGTATTCTTAAGCCCATAATTTCTGCAATTCTGTACTAGGAAGTCCGTGAAATTCGGGTTCCTCGTGATGTCGCTCAACCAACAGCGAACTCCCACCTATAGAAACCTTTTCACCTTGGACTCCTTATTTCTGCACCGGACTTGGTAATACCTTGTCTGAAGTCAAACCTGACTACTCCTGACGCCAAGACCCAGTTAAATATTAGTCCAAACTCATGCTTTCCTCTATGAGTCTTGTCCAATTCACGGGTCAGCATATCTCACATTTTCAACAGTATATTACATAGTAATTGTTGAGAAAACAGCACTTACGGTTTCTGGAGCACCGCAGCCACTCCCGTGACGTAAGGCATTGAAGGCTTACCCAATATAAAAGGACAAGCTCCCACTTTTTTATACCACCAAAAATATATCCACCAAAAATATATCCACCAAAATTATACAAAACGAGGAAGAACATACCTAGATGTCAACCAACACCAGACCCACCTATATTAATTAGTGTGAAGGTACTGATGTTTACTGAGGACCTGGACTGATTCTCTTCACTTTGAGTTCCTGCACCTAGTCGCGCTCCGAGACCAATATCGAAGTCAACAAGTGTCACTAGTATTAGAGTACTGTCAGAGTCAGCGAAATAAAGAACACGTCTTGATTTTTATTCATCTTGTGACTTTCGGATAGTTTTATTATCATCATCGCATTAGTTTCTGGTTCTTTCACTTTCATCATCGGTGTACATATCACCCAAAACATCAACAAACCTGACTTCCAACTTATGACTTCCAACTTATATCTTCCAATAAGGTCAGCTTCACTAACATTCACCTGTCAACCCAGCATTATTGGAGAATTCAAATGCACCGCTAATTATAGCTGATTGTTTGCCATTCGAAAAAAAGATTGACACATTACCTGACATTTTATAGGCCGTATTGGACTGCACACAACCCTCTACAACGTCTCGAGACACTGTGACTTGATCAGCCTTTAAGACAAAAGTGACTCATAAGCGGTTTGTATTTCAATTTGTATTGGGGTTGTGTACCTAAATGTGTATCAACCAATAGGAATCACCGCCTTCCAAATTTTGGCTGCCAAAGCAAGAAGGGGCGAAGGCACCCTTTTATAGTGCGACTGCAACCGCCATGCATGCAGTACTGTTGCGATTTTGAAACACTTCCCCTCAAAACAAATGCCCAGAAGTGTAGAAACCAATCATGGTGCTATAGATAGGGGGACTGTATAAAAGACAGTTCATGAATAGCAAATCACTGTGATACCAGTTTTGAATAGATTTTTATTCAATGGTCAAACTGAATATTAAGCACCCTTTATCGGCAGACACTAAACGCATTAGCGTCAGGCATCTGGTAAGTATTATCGGAGTATGTTACTAATATAGTCAAGTCAAGAGCTTTTGACTTATTATTTAGTAACTAGTATCCAGTGTCAGTGTCAGTGTCAGTGTCAGTGTCAGTGTCAGTGTCAGTGTCAGTGTCAGTGTCAGTGTCAGTGTCCAATGTCCAGTAAGTAAGTAGTACGATGCATTGGCCAAATATCGAAATCAAGTAAATCAAATGAACACTGTAAGTTTCCACCCATACACCATTATTCATTCGTCCATGGAATCAACTCTTCCATTCCAAACAACTTTCTCAAAATCAAAATCAAAATCTCACTCATCATGAATGTAGGCTTTAAAATTGGTTTACACTCTCTCTTCGTTAGTTTCATAGTCTATGTTCTAGAACCCAATCATGAAGTGATTGCCGAAAGGCTCAAGAGTTTGTCCATAGTCATAACACGAAATTGAGACGATGCCACTGTTGTTGATAGTAAGCGTATCGCTCTAACCATTCTTGCTGATCTTATCTATTCTTATGGGAGTCATAACCTCCAATTCATAAACACAATTTCAAGAGTCCTTTCGCTATCCACTGTCACTGTTTCCCTTCATTGAACCCAAGAAATAAATTCTAGCTCATTATCCAAATCACCCTCATTGCCCTCTTTTTTTATTGCGGTGTAAATAGTGTAGATAATAATTATTTCGTGGGGATTGCGGTGCTTTATATATTTCGCAGGGGGCGCGTTTCCTGCATGGTGCGTGGCTGCAAAAAAACTGGGCGGGGTGCGAAACGGGGAAATGGTCTATAAAAGGCGCCTCCCCCTGCGAATCTCAACCCTCATTTTTTTCCTCTCCTTTTTCCTCTTCCTCTTTACTCCTCTTTACTCCTCTTTACTCCTCTTTACTCTTCTTTTTTACATGATATAATTTCTCAATTATAATCGCTGAAGCAGTGTTTGTTAGATTTTTGTTGTTACGTCAGGTCTTCTGTTTACTATGTTCATTCGGAGAGGTTGTCTGGAGGGATGAATGAGACTACCTAAGTGTTTGACAGCGGCGTCACCTATTCAACCGGTTGTTACTAGTCGCTTATGGAAAACTCTATCCTGGTACCTCTTACAATAGTGACTGAGAGGGCTTTATGGAATGACCATCTTTGCGATTGGACGGCGAGGCTTCATTATACTTCGGTGATAGTGCCCTAGATAGTGGATCTAACAGTCTTGATGATACTCCAAAACTATCTTTTTGAGCCAATGAGATTTTTTTCATACTCATTCTATTGGGCAATTGCGTGTATTACCACCAATTTGATGTTGGTATTGCACTTTATTGATACTGATACTGGACTCATACTGGTGTTGATGTTGATGAAACTGTAATCCTTATACTCTGAATGACATGGTCCGCTTTTAGAAAAGGGTATCGTTTAAGTGTTCCATAAGCCGGATCCTTTTCAACTAGCCCGGACCCAAGGGTACAACAACTCTAGCTCTGGCTACTATTTGGCAGATCTTCTACAAACAGAATTTCTATTCTTGCCGAACATCATCATTCTTCACTATTGTGGCCCTAAATCTGCAAAGCCATAATAATTCCAAATTTTGTTTAAAGGCAGTGGCTTCTCGGACTTACAAACACTACTCAAGTCAAAGTCTCTCCAAGACATAATCAAGTTGAAATTGGGGATACTATAATTCTGATTTATATTGATACTGTCATTCATATATTGGCACCAAAACGCCCAATTTATGGAAAACTCACCTCTCTCTTGGGACATAGGCAATATGAGGCTCGTCTTGGTTTTCTCTCAATGGCACATACGCGCCAAACTCGTTTTGTTCCGGACTAGAGCCTTCCACTTCATAGTCCCAATACCCCTTCGGTACTGGCAACTCAATTACAAGACTCTGCGCAACACTATCCCAAGGCATGAGGTACATGTCGACCTTCTCACAATCTGAAGGAGATCGCAAGTAGTTCAAAAAGACGTCATGGGTATCGGTTTTGGACTGGCACCGGTAGAAGTCATGATTGAGCACCTTCAATTCCTTGCTTAATTGGAAGCGTGTGGGCGCAATGTCACCATAACCAAAGATGTTGCCCCAGAACCCGCCGATATTGGTACTGTTGATCTTCGCTTCAATGACAAAGCCGTCATTCATTATAAACTCCAGCGGTGTATCGTTCAAAGTCAGACTGAAGTAAAAAAACGGATGCATGCTACGGGCGGAGAGAGGCTTATGTTTACCGTCCTTTTTGACACAGAACACCATGGTGAATGCGGACTTATAGTTGTTGACCAATTCCGATGCGTTGTGTACCGGAGGCAGAGCTGGCAAGTCCTTGATGGGTCTGCCTGTGGCACGGTCATAGTGCAAAAGGTACATGTCGGATAGATAACAATGTTCTGGGTCAGTTGAGGTACCCGTGATCACGTCATGAGGGCCATTGGGGTTATCACAAGCATAAAAATTGTGGTTGGTGATCTTCATGTTGTCATCAAACTCAAATTTCGTAGCCACCATGGGAGCCCCATAGGCAAAATATTTGAGCCAAAAGCCGGCCATTCGATTATCGGGGGTGTATGCATAGCCATCTTTAAGGGTGAATTCAACAGTGGTGGCACTGGAGTTGAGATATGCCAAGATCATCGGTGTTTCTGCGGGTCCCTTCTTAATAGACACCAAATTGCCTTTGTATCTCATGAAGAACGCCATTGGAATGTCCGGGGGTTGATAAGAAGCTGGTGGTGCTGATTCGGGGACTCTTCCGCCATTCTCATCCCTGTCTCGGTCATTCCTGTCATAGGCGTCGCCCCCGTTGTCACTATTTGTCCAATTCAGATTACGGAAGTAATGTACGAAATTGGAATCGTTTACATCATCCTCATGTGAACCAGTGCCCGAATCCGTGTTTTCATGTCCATGTACCAACCCGGGACTGTATGCCGGATCCCGCTTACTATCTGTGATGGACACTTGGTCTGCATTCGGAATACGTCCGACCTCTTCTTGGGTGTTTTCAGTCTTGTTGTTTCCCAGCAATTTGTGGCCTGGTGCTTGGTCTGCATTTGGAATACTTCCGACATCTTCTTGGGTGTTCTCGGTCTTGTTGTTTCCCAGCAATTTGTGGCCTGGTGCTTGGTCTGCATTCGGAATACTTCCGACCTCTTCTTGGGTGTTCTCAGTCTTGTTGTTTCCCAGCAATTTGTGGCCTGGTGCTCGGTCTGCATTAGGAATACTCCCGACTTGTTCTTGGGCATTTGCGGTGTTATTTTTCCCCAGAAACTCAGGACTTGGGCTTACCGAAGACCTGGTGCTAATGTCGTATGGCAAGAGGTACAAGTCCAAGGTCTTACAGTTCTCCGGTGCTATATCAGCCCTCAAGATGATATCCTTGTGACCATTGAAGTGACTACATGCATGGAATGTTTCGTTGATCACCATCATTTTGTCATCCAATTCAAATATCTCCTTGACCAAGTCACCGCCCACGGCCAAGGATTCGTTATAGAAGCCGGCATACTGCTTCGGCTCCCTGTTCCTCGTCACAACGTACCCATCTTGCCACAAAAGTTTTTCAGGGGGGGCCGTCCTATTTTGAAAAGAGAAATACAACATTCCGTGAAACTCCTGGACGGAAAGTGACACGAAAGCATCTTTGGTTTTGGCAAAAAACGCCAATGGACTATCGTCATCGCCATATGCAGTTGCGGCCGCTACCGACGCCTGGAGCAAGAACTTAACCGCTTTCATGATGTTTCCAATTCTTGAAAAGTGTCCTTTGAGGGGATATTATATATTCTGGCCATCATTTGCTGAACAATTGGGGGTGTCACGCATTGGGCCTAGAACAATAGCGAGGGATCGGGGATTCAGTTCATGTCCAGGACACCTGTGTCTAAACATACATGTGATCTATAATTGCTCTTTGGATTGTTGGTGCATAATTAGGCTGAATCCCAGGATTCGAATTGCTTGGAAATTCCATGATCTGATATTTTATTTAGGATATGGGGGTCTATATGCAGGTTTCTTCCTCTCTACAGCTTGGATAACCTTTTGAATTAATCTCCGCAGCTCATTTGCTACTGAGTACTGATTTATGGGAATTGGTACTTATGGCCTATTCCTGCATTTAGATTCGCATACATCCGCCATTTTGAATACTATCAATTGCCTTTTCTGAGTAAGGAAGAACTTGGGTGAACTTAGTGATGGGTGAAAAGTTTGCTCGTCCTGTATATAACGTGATTGTACTGCATATACAGCTTGCATCATGTGGACCCCTAAGATATACGCATGCAGAGGGAGAAGTTTTACACATGCCAGCTCTCTATGTGTAAATCTTGCCCGATAAGCAAGATTCTTTTTACCAGATTATGTGAAAAAAAAGCTGGTCGAAGTGTATATGCAGTTTGTATCTATATGCAGTGATGAATATCTGAAACACACATGACCCATTTCTGAAACACACACAATCAGAATAAAACTTGAAAAGAAGTTTCAATGCTTATCTTGGTTTTGTGACCGGAGCTCATGATGCACTATTGACGCAGTAAACTGTTATCGAAAGCATGTTGTATGCAGTATGCTGTCTTTATATGCCGGAGATCATTCAACTTCAACAAGATCACTCAACTTTGATAAGATCTCTCAACTTCAAGATGATCACTCAACTTCAATAAGATCACAGAACAGTCAAGTCGTGACATCTGTTTCTCCGATACTAAAAAATTATCACCATCCCATTTTCTAATTAAAACATAGGTCCTTGATTTCCGTCCAAAATTTCATGTTTGGGAAATATGGTGCCACAGTAGAGTATTTCCCTGGTCCTTTAAGTCAGTTAGAAAAGTCAATCCGGATTTAATGAACAATTAAAGCAACCAAAAGCATATGCATTTTATCTTTGCCTTCTCTGGTCATTGGTGTTGCATAAATTGATGTTCCTGCATGTGTTTCTTTCTTGAATTATAGTCTTGCCAGTCATACACGTGACCATATGAATGACCAAATCTCCCTTCATACAAAGCACTTCCTTGCTCCAACTAGGAATCAACCAATTTTTTTTCTTTTTTCATGTGACAAATATTCCAAGAGTTTCCACTAAGAGTGTTCACTAAGAGTGTCCAAGAAAAGTGAAGAGTATCCAAGAAAAGTGAAGAGTGTCCAAGAAAAGTGAAGAGTGTCCAAGAAAAGTGTCGTCCAAGAAGAGTGTCTAAGATCAGACCCATTAAAGTTTTGCGAAATCCATTATGAGCAGTGCACGTCCCGTTAGGTATAGAGCCAATGTTTCCTGATCCTGTTGAGTTAGTATACCCATTCAAACATGTATCTAGGAAATTTCAGAAAGACTGGTATGTTTGCTGTATCTGCTGGTCCTTTTTTTAGTCACTTAAATGGCTCCAAATTTTCTTCCCAGTGAAACTTAGGGGCGTGATACCCACAAGTTATAAGTACCAGATAAATACACCGATGATATCCGACATTTAAAAACGAATTTCAAGTCACATGATTCATCAAGCACATTAATACCATGATCAATAATGTAATATGGTACATGATCAGTATTAGTCACATAATCAAAGATCATCATGATCAATCAATGATAATAGAGCAGCTATAGTCATGAAAGCCAATATTAGTTATTCCCTTATAGCAGTCAATCCATATCATGATTGATTATTATCTCGTATCATTAACCAACTCACAATCACATGACCAGTGAGTACGAATTGGTTTGGATGAGATCCACCCGCTGGCATAGAATGACACCGAGGTCACATCAGTAGCGTTAGTTGGTATTTTTAAAGCAATCCCAATATATGAAAGGCTCTGGAAATCCTTAAGTCGAACTCCTATTGGCTGAACTTTGATTCTGTCTCAAGTAAAACGAAAAGCCCCCAAGTGATCGAAAGTCGTACATAGTGACTTGTCACAGTAACAAGGGAGCTCATTGTAGAGTTCCTTGATATAATGCACTCTTTTTTCCTATTCACGATGCCCATGAGGGATGGATCCTTATACAGGTTCCATTTCTGTATCCTTCTCTGGAAGATATATAATGAGACATCTATTTTCTGTTATGGGCTCTGCAAAGAAGCAGAAACATTCTTAAAACCAAGAAGCAGTTGAAATGGAAGACATGATGGTCAAACTTTTAGGGTAATCACGGCAGACGGACAGATGGTCCAATCTATTCATTATCAGGGCAAATGTTTCGAAACAATGACAACATAACCGAATAATGAAGGCTAAGATGGGCCATGGGTCTAGAGCAAAACACCAATGGGAACATTCTTTTTCACGAATAGGAAAATTCGGTTTGAACAATGTTGGTAAATAGTTGAGTATACAATTCCATGCGTATCTCGTCAGACCAGACGATAGCAGGCATGGAGAAACAGTAAAAGGTTTGTTAACCCATCCTTATCAATATCATCAATAGAGACATTATATTATGATCTTCTCAAAACATTGGGCACCCTATAGTCACATAATCAATGGACATTTGATCACTAATCAATCGTATCGAAAACATAGCCAATTATTATTCATGAAGTCAAATGCTGGTGATTTTGCTTTGTATTAGTAACTCAATCCATATGACAATGACTCTTCGAAAGAGGAATTGGGTCACTTATATTAATTCCAAAAAGATTCTCTTAGGTTGTACCAGCCATTATCAGTGGGTCAGAAATCGAAAGCTATGGATAACCAATATGGAAGCTATGATATTCCATATGGCCACATAATATCATGATAAGCATGATCTATTATATTTCTGTTGTCAAGTCTAGTTCCTGTTAGTTAATGTCGGTATTCATTGATGATTTCCCAAAGGAGAGATATTAGCGGCGTGAGCAAAACGTAGCAAGTCCAGAGTGACTAGTTGCCGCCTAAAGACGACTAGTGGTCCCCTAAGAACAAGTGGGTAACAACTAAGAGCCACTGGCTATCAACTAAGAACCACTGGCTATCAACTAAGAACCACTGGCTATCAACTAAGTACTACTGGCTAACAACTGACCGGGTAGTCATAGCTAGCATAATCAATCATGATTCATAGTCACGTGACTGGCTCCATGACCTATAAGTCACATTTTAATTTAAAACAAAAAGACTTTTTTTCAGAGAATTGTATTTTGAGAATTTTGTTGATGCAAATGACTTTGGAGGGCATAAAAATGACAACGAAGTGAAATGGAGGGAAAAAAAAGGGAAAAAAAAATGAAGTGGAGGAATTAAAAAGGGGAGCGATATTTGAGGGGGGAGGGGGGCTATATATACATTTGTTTTTGTGTCCCCCGCGCGCACACGCCCTCGCGATTTGCAGCCATTTAAATCGCGCATTCTCAAGTATATAAAGAGCCCCCCTCGCACCCATTTCACTGACCCCACTTTTTATCCCCTTCCCTCCAATCAACTCCACTACTATAGAGAATCTCGTAGTATCAAGTTAATATTGATTCGCGGTTTATTTCAAAGTAATTTAAGGAATACAAAAATGGTTTCTTATGAAGAATTCCTTGATCATATACAGAAGATACTTTAAAGTCTTCCATACTATTTTCCCACAGATCCATGGCAAAACTATTCTTCAGACACTGATACATTCCACTGATACATTCTTTTGCATTTTCAAGCATCAATATCTAGTCGTTAACAATCTCCAAGAGCTAGAACTTATTATTCATTTATACATTCCTGTACTTCATGACTCCATCCATATGCTGCTGTTGCCACTACTAGTCTCTACTTACTACTGGTGCTATTTCTACTGCCGCTGCTGCTGCTAATACTACCAATACTACTACTGACTACCTGATTACTATTGACTACTGACTACTTACTACTACTACTTACTACTTACTACTTACTACTTACTACTTACTACTTACTACTTACTACTTACTACTTACTACTTACTACTGACTACTGACTACTGACTACTGACTACTGACTACTGACTACTGACTACTGACTACTGACTACTGACTACCTGACTACTATTGACTATTGACTACTGACTACTGACTACTGACTACTGACTACTGACTACCTGACCTACTGACTACCTGACCAACTGACTGACTATTGACTGACTATTGACTGACTATTGACTGACTATTGACTGACTATTGACTGACTATTGACTGACTATTGACTACCTACTGACTATTGACTAACTGACCAACTGGCTGACTAAATTTATTGACTAGTGTCTAGAGCAATTTGCAGGCCCCATTTATCCATAACGGTCTACAAATGCAAGTAACATCAAACGTTTCATGTGTACTTCATGTGTGTTACAGTTGCATTTGTCGAAGAAATTGCACTTAATCATAGGGAAGCCCCCGTGAATGTGCACTTATGTGTTTGGAGATTCGAATGTCAGTCAATGAGAAGACGTCCATCAGTTAGCTTTAATTTTTGGGAAAGCTATGGAGAAGTGTTTCTTCAATACTAATTCAAGTCAAGGTATTGGTTTGAGCAAAGTGGTGTGAATACTCAATGAGGAAATTGTCAAGTAAAGAAGAACTTTAAGCTAAAGCATAAGACTTGAAAAATATAGGTCACATGACTGCTGGGAAAGAGAGAGGACTTGAGTTCTGGATTCAGCGAAACGATTGAGACAGAAATGGACTTGATGAAGGTGAGACGATTAAAATGTTAGAGCTGAACCTGAAGTTATTGGTAAGTGTGAATGGACTGAATAGTTGGAAATTCCTGAAACAAGGTGTAACATTGACTGCAATGGGTGGATTTTATTCTTTTCAGGTTGCACAGGTGTTCCGTTTTAGGGAAAATCATATTGAGTCACTGATCAATGTGACTTTTCAGTCACCAATGAATGTGATGTTTTGGTGAATCGGTGGATCATTTTTGTACATTGGTGTGATGGCGCAGCAAAGTGCGAACGTGACCAAGTGTCAAGTGAATTTTTTAGGATATTGTCTCAGCCCATTGTCTTCGGACTCACTGCAACTCTACATCTACTATCCTACTACCAAATTCCAAAGCAAATATCCTACTAACCTACTAGCATTACCTCCTGGTCTTCATTCTGTTGATACTGCTATGACGTACCATTATACTGATTAACAGTCCTTTGAGCATCCTACGGAGTAATACTACCAGGACTACTACTACTTTTGCTGCTGCTGCTGTTGCTCCTTTGATATCTTCTTGCTCTACACCTTTTATTGTGTGTGCTGGTATTAATTTAATACCATGTGGTGTACTGGAATGTATACTGCTTTACTGTATACTGCCTTGCTGCTGCAGCTGCTGTATACGATACTGTTGTGTCCTAAATGCTAGTCTAGTACTGTACCCAGCCAATATGGTCTTTTTTGCTGTCTATATTTGACTGGCTCAATTGATTTTGGGGCTAGAGACTTTGGGAAGAGCCCTCGGAAAGGTCGCGTGACATACAAGTGAAAAACAAAACAGCCATCTTTACGGGCCACACACACCCGATTTCAGACTCAGACTTCAATATGTTTCTCTGAACCCTACAAAAGGTATAACCACGTCACAATTTTGAAAACATTGTTGAGGGAAAAGACAAAGACGCCAGTCAAGATGTTGGGAGTGCATATATATGTCTAAACTGCATATATTCTTCTGGACTGCATACAATGCCCCCGGAACTGCCTCCATGCGGCCGAAACATCTCCATGCGCAGAAACACATTCCTACGTTAACCTCGACACCACAGCCAAACCAGCCACGCAAAACCAGAAATTCCGATTGATCTATACATCACCAATGATTATGTAACTGGACTGCACATATTCATGTGGTCACAGGACACTCGCAATTTTCTTAGTAATCAGAGTGGTAGATCTCAGTATTACTAATACAATACGCCATTGTCTTGAGAGATTCCCTGGTTGTGAGCCCTGTGCCACACCCACCACGTCTCTAAATTGAGACTGCATATAGACTGCACTAGACTGGACTAGACTAAACTAGACTAAACTAGACTAGACTTTATGGACGGGACTGTATGGGCTAGACTGGAGACTGTATATGGACTGGACTGGACGGGACTGTATATAGTGTTTCTTGAAGACCCAGATTTAGACAGAATACTAGGCACTGCACTGAACTACCAATCGACAATGCATACCTGTACACAGATATTGACATGTGTAACCAAGTCAAACATGTATGAAACAATCTTGAAACGGGCGGAACAATTATAATTTTCGATTATGAGCCCTGTTTTCTCTTTTAAGCGTTATGAGCTCGGCTAAGGGTTATGAGCTCGGGACCTGCATAATCTGTTTCACCGTGAAATTCTCAATGCATGGCCGGGCCAGACCGAATTCCCAGCCTTTTTTTCCTAAAAATTCTTGGCCAATCGTAAATTAAGATCCAGAACAATGGGCTCCGATCGAACAATTCTCCGTAAACGTACTGCTTCTTCGCCAGTAAAATTGCGCAGACCCTCGCTTGCGTCCCACGTGGTTTAGTCATGCTTAGTCATGTTCGTGTTTCATCAATGTTTCATCAAGGTTTTAGGTTTGTTTCACGATAGCTTCACGATAATTTCAGGTTTGTTCCGGGTTGTTCGGGGTTGTTTCAGTCATGAACTTCTTTGTTCCCCTTTTTGGTCCCTTTTTTTTCTCATTTTAGTGTCCTTTAGTTCTTTATTCCGTTAGTCCGTTAGTCCGTTAGTCCGTTAGTCCGTTAGTCCTTTTTTGTGTCCCTTTTAGTGTCCAATTCTTGGTTCCCTGCTTCTCGTGATTTAGTCTTATGGCTCCTGTCCTGTTCTGTCCTGTTCTGTCCTGTCCTGTCCTGTCCTGTCCTGTTTTGGTTCTGTCTCCAGGCCTTTGTGACTGATTCAGTGTTATTTCAGCATTGCTCCAACTTTGATTCAGTCTTCTCTCAGCCTTGATTCACGCTTGGTTCAGGGTTCAGTCTTTCTTCAGTCTGTTTCATACCTGTTCAGTCTTTTAGTGTTTCTTCAGTCACCTTGGGATTCCTATCTTTCATTTTTACTGCTTCTGATTCGATTCCCTGTTTCAGTGTTTCAGTGTTTCAGTGTTTCAGTGTTTCAGCAATTTCTGTTCCAGTGATTTTTTGTTTCAGTGGTTTTCTGTTTCACAGTTTCAGTCTTAAAGAGTTGTAACTCTTTTTCGTCTTTTCATTTGCTCGATTTTTCGTTTTCTCGTTTTCTCCCTTTCTCCCTTTCGTTTTTGGTCAAAAGCAGAGGTTCTTCACCTTTGCGAGCAAAAACATCTTGCAGGGAGGGAGTTTCTGAGTGGCAAAAAACAAGTAGATGTAGCCTCCGCACCCCGACAGACTATTAGGGAAAAGACCAAAGCCACACATTGGCTCGGTGACTCGATAGCTTGTCATAGAATTGAGTGAGATGGATGGAAGGCGGGACTGAATTAAAAGGAGGGAGGGATTGAATAGCGAAAAGGAGGGGTTGAGTAGGGTAATAGGAAGGGAGGGAGGGTGAAATAGGAGTCAACGGATTGGAGTGAAATGAGAAATTGAATGAAATAGAAGGGCGTGGAATGGATGGAATGGAGGAAATGGAGGGTGAGAATAGGGGACGAAGGGGAAGGCAAATAAACAGTTCAAGAAAAATGGAGGGAGTCAGAATCTATAGTCAGAATCTACAGTCAGAATCTAAGGGAGTCAGAATCTAAGGGAGTCAGAATCTAAGGGAGTCAGAATCTAAGGGAGTCAGAATCTAAGGGAGTCAAGATATTCAGTATGGAGGAAATGAATGGAATGGGTAGATGGGAAATGCGGAAATGAGTAAGGACAAGATATATCGATTGTATAAATTTGAGTGGTATGAATTCTGAGGGGGGAAGGACAGAAACAATTCAGGATGGCGAGTGTGGACTAAGATTGAGGCTGAGACTGAGTAAGTGTGGGCGGTGGAAATAGAGTGTGGAAATGATGAGTATGGAAATGAAGGATGGAGGGTGGGGAAAAGGAGAGTGGGGTGTGGAAGTGAATAACATAAGAGGAGAATGGGGTAAGAAAAAGCCGAATAAGACAGGGAGATTTTTTCATGAAATGCCGAATGAGAGGCGAATGAGGGAGAGGAAAGGAACAATACACTAGTGAGAAACCAGACAAGAAACAAAGGGCAAAGGAAGGACAAAGGAAGGCAAAGAGACAGGAAGGACATGCACTTGTAAATATTAATGTGCACATGCATAATAGTATAATAGTTAATACGACAATAGTCAATACGACAGTAGTTAATACGACAGTAGTTAATGCTACAATAGTCAATACGACAGTAGTTAATGCTACAATAGTCAATACGACAGTAGTCAATGCTACAATAGTCAATACGACAGTAGTCAATACGACAGTAGTCAATGCTACAATAGTCAATACTACAATAGTCAATACTACAATAGTATAAAGGCACATATAGTCACAATAGGTACACATGGACTTGGACAAAGACTTGGATATAAACAGATATAATTGACGGGTCGTTTAAATGATATGATCATAGTGAACTTAATAGATACTTGGTCATGGTACTTAATAGATGGAGGAAGATAGGTGGGCATAGACGCAAGAAAGGAGGAGCGAAAGTGATAGACAATACAGTGTTTTCAAAACTATTTAAACCAGCGCGGCAAAATGTTTCGAACCACACTAGCAAAATTAAACAAACCAATAATTTTAAAGAGTTTCGTACCCCCTTCGCACCCCTTCGCACAGTCTTTCAACCCAAATGGCGTAATGTTTCACCCCAACTTTCATTGGAATTCAATATTCTGAAATCTGGACTCTGGACTCTGGACTCTGGACTCTGGACTCTGAACTCTGAAATCTGAAAGATTGCCTCATATGTACTACATTTGGGAGAAGTCTTGCAGTACCAATCAAGGGTCAAAAGGGACGGGACGGAACTGAACTGAACTAAACAGGTTTTGTTTATGTTATCCTGTAAACAGCAACGCTTTAGGGGTGCAAGAAACTTGAATTATTAGTTTGTTTAATTTTGGTAGTGTGGTTTGAATGGTTTTGAAAAACATTGTAACGTGGAACTGGAGAGACAAGTAGAGACGAACCGTGACAAGTAGAGACAAGTAGAGACAAGTAGAGACGAACCGTGACAAGTAGAGACAAGTAGAGACGAACCGTGACAAGTAGAGACAAGTAGAGACAAGTAGAGACAAGTAGAGACAAGTAGAGACGAATCGTGACAGATAGAGACAAGTAGAGACAAGTAGAGACGAACCGTGACAAGTAGAGACAAGTAGAGACAAGTAGAGACAAGTAGAGACAAGTAGAGACAAGTAGAGACAAGTAGAGACAAGTAGAGACAAGTAGAGACAAGTAGAGACAAGTCGTGACAAGTAGAGACGAACCGTGATGTTGGAGTCAGTAGGGAAATCGGGCTTAAGAACATGTGACTGAAAGGATGTAAAGGTGAATGAAAGAATGTAAAGGTAACTGTAAGAATGTGGCGAGAGGAAATGAAGGAGAAAAAGAAAGAATAAGAGGGCAGAAACAAAGGGCAGAAAAAAGGCAGAAAAAAAATGGGTGGAGTCAGAGAACAATTGAATTTAATTTGCAAGTGAGAAAAAAATATTAGCGTGAAATGGTTAAAATTGGGAATACAAAAAAAAGAGGTATTTGGAGACGAACGGGGGAATAGGGGAAATAGGGGAAATAGGAGACGAATAGGGGAAAATCAGGAGAGAATAGGAGAACATCAGGAGAGAATAGGGGAAAATCAGGAGGGAATAGGAGGGAATAGGAGAACATCAGGAGAGAATAGGGGAAAATCAGGAGGGAATAGGAGGGAATAGGAGGGAATAGGAGAACATCAGGAGAGAATAGGAGAGAATAGGAGAACATCAGGAGAGAATAGGAGACGATAGGAGAACATCAGGAGAGAATAGTGGTACTTGGGGAGAGGAGTGGATATAGGGTTGGGGCTAAGAAAAAAGGGTGAATTGGTGAAATGAGAGGTGACTGTTAGAGGAGAGTTAGATCAGAATTAAAGGGAATCATTAGTGAGTAATGGAGAGAGAGAGAGGGGGATTGGGCGAGGTATCTTCAATACGGATTCGTAATAGACTACTCCAGCTTACTAATTCGCCACATCATCGCTCCTTGACTTGACTTCATCTACTAAGCTTCGATTCTATTGTTAATTCTAGTGTCCACTATCCACTGTCCACTATCCACTGTCCACTGGTCACTGTCTACTGTCTATTCCTACTTCAAGTGTCTACTGTCCACCATCTACTGTCTATTCCTACTTCAAGTGTCTACTGTCTGTCTACTGTCCACCATCTACTGTCTACTGATTAGATTGTACTACTTTCTGCTTCCTGATTGCCTGACTATTTTTTACTGTCTAGATTTTTGGTCCTCGTCTACAATACGTTCACTATCAACTGTCTGCACTGATTAGACTCCTATTACTGTCTCCACCACTGATTAGACCCTACTGTTACTGTCTGATTAGAACCTACTGTTACTGTCTAATGTCTATTACCACTGAGAGACATGATTGTGCCCAAGACTGGAACTACTGCTTATCGACTATGAGTGGTCTCATGAATACCGTCTAGTCTCTTCTGGATATTATTACTGTCTAGTGCCGTCCACTTCTTTTCTACCTCTAATTCTGTCGTCTACTATTTTCTATTGTCCACTATAGGTATGTCTACCACTGACTACTGTCTACTGTCTACTACCTTCCACTGTCTACTGTCTACTACCTTCCTGTCTACTACCTTCCTGTCTACTACTTCCACTGTCTACTACCTTCTACTGTCTACTACTTCCACTGTCTACTACCTTCCTGTCTACTACCTTCCTGTCTACTACTTCCACTGTCTACTACTTCCACTGTCTACTACCTTCCTGTCTACTACTTCCACTGTCTACTACTTCCACTGCTGGTACCTTTCTGGCTGGATAGACCACGCATTACACACTAGCCCTCGTTTCCAATACTTCTTTTCTCCTACCAAACGTCTCTACTATCTGCAGTGTCTCCTGAATCTCCTACTAATCTTAAGAGCCTAATCCACACAACATCTACTATCCACAGAATCACTCACTCAAAACCAAAACCTCTCTGCTACTTTAATTCACTCAGTATCACCAAAACCCTCCTCCACCTCAACTGGCCCCTGACCATATTTTGAATCCACCTCTCCTTATCCTCAATCTTGGTCCTTTATCTTTGCTTATTCTCAGTCTCAATCCTTGGCCCAATTTCTAACTTCTCAATCCTCCTTGAAAAAACCTTCCATGAATCCACTCATCTCAGACTCGATAAAGAAGTAAAGAAGTAAAGAAGTAAAGAAGTAAAGAAGTAAAGAAGTAAAGAAGTCCATCTGCCTCTCTCCGTCCTGCGTTCTCCGCTCTCCGTCCTCCGTCCTCCGTTCTCCGTCCTCCTCTCGTTTCAACCAGTAAAACTCTTGCTGAAGTCAGGGTGAAGTCGTCCCAGATCTCCGATAGTTTGGGCTTTAATACCTCCTTCATGGAATAAGGTCCTTGGTAATTAACTTAAGGTTATGAGCTCCTCGTATCTGGCCACTGCTAGTACTATTGTGGATTTAGAGTGGTGGTTAAGTACCACCATAAGTACCACCATAAGTACCACTCTAAGAGTGTAAGTAGTATTATAAGTGATACGTCAAAGAGAAGATTCACCTGCTATACCGCCATTTAGGAAATTGGCCGGGCATTCACCACAGACTTCAATGATAAAGTAGCTTGACCTCTGCTTATAGTAATCTCAAATTGACACCGACAATAAGGATATGAAGGAAAAACAAATCCATCAAATTCACAGCCCAGGTCTTCCTCTGAATACCATACAGTTATCACACATGTTGAAAAACGGTAACAAATTTGCTATTAGACAATAAACGAATTTTGTAGTTAGACCCAGCTTCTTCTAAACATTCTTGACCCAAATTGCCTCTATAGTAGTACCAGTCCAGTAGTACCAGTAGTACCAGTCCAGTAGTACCAGTCCAGTAGTACCAGTCCAGTAGTACCAGTCCAGTAGTACCAGTAGCACAAGTAGTACCAGTCCAGTAGTACCAGTCCAGTAGTACCAGTCCAGTAGTACCAGTAGCACTAGTAGTACCAGTAGCACAAGTAGTACCAGTAGTACCAGTAGTACCAGTAGTACCAGTCCAGTAGTACCAGTCCAGTAGTACCAGTCCAGTAGTACCAGTCCAGTAGTACCAGTCCAGTAGTACCAGTCCAGTAGTACCAGTAGCACTAGTATAGTACCAGTCCAGTAGTACCAGTAGCACTAGTAGTACCAGTCCAGTAGTACCAGTAGCACCAGAAGCACTAGTAGCACTAGTAGCACTAGTAGTACCAGTAGTACCAGTAGCACTAGTAGTACTAGTAGTACCAGTAGTACCAGTCCAGTAGTACCAGTAGCACTAGTATAGTAGTACCAGTAGCACTAGTATAGTAGTACCAGTAGCACTAGTATAGTAGTACCAGTAGCACTAGTAGTACCAGTAGTACCAGTCCAGTAGTACCAGTAGTACCAGAAGCACTAGTAGCACTAGTATAGTAGTACTAGGTGAACGCGCTCAGTATCCTCAATGGCTTGCAGGGATAGCGCGGTAACATGCACCTGTTCTTCAAATGCACCTGTTCATATGCACCTATGGTTACTATAACCGCCTTTTGCCGTGAAGGTAGAGCTCCCACATATATAAGAGATTCTGGACCATATCCATGCTATTAAAAAATTGAATCAAACATCATCTATGGGGCATACCAAGATACCTCCAAGAGCCAGACCCACCAATATTTCAATGGATACTGGCAATTCTACATCTTCCTCTTCTCTTCGGGAGTTGAAGCAAACACCTTTCCTGAAGTGTTAACCTATCTTGACGAGACTATGAGGATAGTGTCCTTCAGATGAGGACAGCGTCTGTCAGATCAGGACAGTGACTGAAAGACACTGTCCACTGGACATTTCACCATGTAACTATGGTTGCGGAACATGTTGTCTATACAACACACTACAACACTACAACACTACAACACTACAACACTACAACACACTACTCTACTACAGCCCTAAGTGTTAACACGCTTCTGGCGACACTATCTGGAAGATGTCCACCGACTACACCACCTACTGCCCATATGAGACCACATTGACCATTACCAAATGTGACATAGTGTGCCACCCAACCACTTTGACTGTTACTGCCCCAACCACTTTGACTGTTGCTGGGGTTTCATTGTTCCAGAATCTTTCGAAGATGTTGGAAATTCCACAGAACCAAGCCAAAACTAATGATTTCACATGCAAACGTGTCCTAAATGCTCCTCAAAATGCTCCTCAAAATCTACCTCACTCAGATAATCACTACTCTTTATATAGTTGGTCAATCAATGGATAGTCTTTTTGGAGCACATCCAAGTTAAGAATCAGAAACAAAAAGCAAATTTCGGAGTCCATTGTTCGAACTGAGACCCATCCAATGAGTTATTTCCGTTTTAATGTCAGTCCAAATAGTGGTACTCGGTCCTAATATCTGTCCTCACCCTAGACTGCCCTGATCTCACACTAAGATCTTACACTATTGAACCAGCGGTGATAAACAGAAGTCAGTAAGTAATCGGCAGCAGGTAACCGGCAGCAGGTAACGGAAACAATGGGCAATAGTTAGAGCAGTCAATACATCAGTGAGAGGCTTTATGATCCCACAAAAGTGCCGTTGGAGCCATATCGGGAACGACCAACACAGCACCTTGATTCACAACTTGAAATCCACTGAACCAGCAAACCCCACATTAAACTCAGCCAACTAATTCTTTAATGTCATTATTCTATTGTTTAACCAAACAATGCAAAACTGGGATATCATCGTTTCTTTTCCTGAACGTTTCTTTTCCTGAACGTTTCTTTTCCTGAACGTTTCTTTTCCTAACGTTTCTTTTCCTAAACGTCTCTTTTCCTAAACGTCTCTTTTCCTAAACGTCTCTTTTCCTAAACGTCTCTTTTCCTAACGTTTCTTTTCCTAACGTTTCTTGTCCTAACGTTTCTTGTCCTGAAAAATTGACAATACATACAGTGTAGTGAGTAGATAGTGAGTAGTGAATATAGTGAATAGTGAGCACAGTGTTTTTCAAAACTATCACCGCGACAACGATTCCAACCACTAGCAAAACTAAACAAATCAATACACATATCACCCCGAAAAGGAAGTGTTAGACTTGAGATTTACCTAATCTCGATACAGGATAGGACGCATCACGTGCGTCCGAATACGAACATTCCTCTTTCCAAAGTTGCTACCCCGCTTTGAGCCGAGAGGACTCCATTACTTAAAACCTTAGATAGATAGTCTAATATAGANAGAGGACTCCATTACTTAAAACCTTAGATAGATAGTCTAATATAGATATCATTAATTAAGCTAAGCGTATTCATAACGCTGATACGGCCGAGTACCTACTATTAACAGTAGCCGATCAGGAAGAAACATCCACCAATAGGGGCCCGTTCCTGGAAACGATCCATAACCGTTGACAAGCCGTTAGAAGCCTATAACCTCATGCGAATACAGGCTTAACGTCCCAGGTCGCATAATAATTCTAACAGGATGTTGTATACAGGATAACAAGGTGTGGATGACTTAACTCCTCATGTGCCCTTAACTCGGGCACGTCAGGTGGTCCTTTCACTAGCCATGGAGTACAGTCCAGAGTGTACTTATTGCTGAGCCAAAGTTCATAGTCTCATCAAGATATGTGTATACTTGAGGAGTTACCCGAGAGCTGTTTCTGGTGGGTCTGGGAGTGGAGGAAATCCTTCACTTCACTTCACTTCACTTCACTTCACTTCACTTCACTTCACTTCACTTCACTTCACTTCATTCTGAATTCTGGACGATTGCCTCATATGGTACTACATTTGGGGCAAAATTCTTGCAGTACCAATCAAGGGTGAAAAACGGACGGAACTGAACTGGTTTCCTTGTTACCCTGTATACAACAGCTTGTTAGAGATTGTGTGTTGGTTTGTTTCATTTTGGATTGATTTGAATCGTTTTGACGCGCTGGTTTGAATCGTTCTGAAAAACACTGCACCTAGCATGTACGGAGGCGATGTACTTCGTAGAGGCATTGGATGCGTTTGAGTGATTCACCATGTGCAAGACACTGGTGTAGATCTGACCATTCCATATCAGCTAGGAGTGCTGGGGAATCGGGTGGCCCGTAGGGTAACCATGGTTCAACATCCAGAGCACCCTTCTTGCTATAGGATATGGATCTCCTAGGCTCATCTAGAGAGTGTGATTCTCATTATCACCACGACAAGTTTTGGTGGGTCTGGTTTTGGGAGGCACCTCTGTAGATATTGCATTAGTGGTCTGAATGAAGCTTGTCGCGAAGAACCAAATTCTAGGTCAACTAACATGAGTATTTGAGCTTAAATCATGACGGTCAAGGTCGAAGGATCTAAGCACATCAAACCTCTGAACTGATATCGCGAGATACAGAATCGTGACAAGCAGTCTGGTTGTTGATCCAAACCTTCAGAGGGAGTGTTGGGAAGACAGCTCTTCTAAATACTGACTAAATAGTTAGTAGTAGCTGTAGTAGCTGTAGTAGCTCATAGTAATGTAGTTCTAGTGCTCTAGTAGCTCATGTAGAAATAGGGGAATACCTCATAGTTGTTCATATGATGACACGTACCCTGAACTTCTGTAGCCTTTCTAGCTTTCTAGCCTTTCGAGATATTCGAGATATTCGAGATATTCGAGATATTCGAGATATTCGAGATATTCGAGATATTCGAGATATTCGACCGGCTCAGAGCTCAAAGATGAAACTTTCAAGAGCCACGATCTCTCCTTGGAGCTTTCCAACGTGGACGACCACATACTGACTGCATACTGAATAGCACTAGAATGCGGCGCTGGAATGTATCTGCTCATTGAATATGCTATACTTATATGACTATCATCCTAGGACTCTGACACTCATATAGGACTCTGGCACTCATTTAGGACTCTGGCACTCATTTAGGACTCTGGCACTCATTTAGGACTCTGGCACTCATTTAGGACTCTGGCACTCATTTAGGACTCTGATACTCATATAGGACTCTGGCACTCTGATGCTGATATAGGACTCTGATACTCATTTAGGACTCTGAAACTCATATAGGACTCTGAAACTCATATAGGACTCTAAAGATTAGACAATGCATGATCCGCAATGATATTTGCCGCACCAGGTGGACCGTAGATTAACCATGGTGTGATATCCAGTGGACTGTTCATACCGAAGGACACTGTCTTCATGGTGTCATCAGGATATGTAAACACTTCAGGAGTATTGTTTACTTCAGGAGAAGTGTTTACTTCAGTTGGAGGAGATGTCAGTGTCCAATGGAATGCTATCAGTATAAGGTCTTTTGGTGGCTCTGGCTTTCGGAGCCTTCTTGGTATATATGAGGCAGATGATATTTTAATTCAGTTATTCAAAAGATGGATATGGTCAAGATTTCCTTATATCTCTGATACTCATCTTAGGACTCTGAAACTCTGGCACTTATATAGGACTCTGATACTCATATAGCATTCTGACACTCATATAGGACTTTGAAACTCTGTACCATAGATTAACCATGGTGTAATGTCCAGTGGACCATTTCTGAAAAACGATGTCCTCATAGTCTTGTCAAGATATGTAAATACACTTCAGGAAAAGTGTTTACTTCAAGAGAAGAAGAAGATGTGGAGTTTTCAATATCCATTGGAGTATTGGTGGGTCTGGCTTTAGCAGTAGGAGGCATCTTGGTATTCCCCAGACAGACGATATTTGATGAAGTTCTTAGGTGAATCCCGTTTGGTTCCCATCTCCAAGGCCTCGGACACCGAGTATACGGTGTTCAAGTTTTCGGAGAAGACGTATGCTGACAATCTGTACGGGGTATCGTTGCACTCTGCAATGACCTCAGTTCTGAGGTGAATCACGTTTGTTGGGGGATCCTTGTTCAGAGTGTTCTTGTCTGAGGCTTCGCGAGCAGATGAACTGTTTTGATTTTGCTCCCGTTTCACAGCACCCGGTTTGGGGAGAAACAACAATTTGCAAAACTTAAGCTGGGCAATGAAATCCTGTGTAGCATGAATCCTGTGTAGCATGAATCATATTGCCTTTATTGCTGGCAAAAGCTTTGTAGACACGTAAGAAAATGTCCTCGTTATGTGGATGAACCCGTTTGAACAAGAGGGAGTAAATTGTAATACAAATCGCTGCCCGTTATTGATTGTGGGGCGACCCAAAATTTCACGAACGGTATAAGATCTCCCTCAAGAACCACCTTGAGTTGACGCTCGTGAAGAGCTTTGCCCCATAACACCCTGTCGCATTCGATTTCACTCTGAATCAAGTGTGGAATCATGACCGTGTCCATAAAGTATTTGTTAAGGGCCGTACGAGGGTAACGGGAATGGTCAGGGCAGCAGACCATAATAATTTGGACAAACTGAGTATCAAGGGTTAATTGAAATTGAGTAATGTCAGAGTCATTACCCGATACATGTCCATGGAAGCCTTCAGGGGTCGTTTGGCAGTGTATTTGGTGGGTCACGGAGAGTCCAGCAAAGTATTCAATGACGAGAAGGTAAATTTCGGGCGTTTTGGTGCCATCAATAACGCTAATTGGGACAAGGAGTATCTTTTTATGATCCGTTAAGCTGATAACCATCTTAGGACTCTGACACGCATACTAGGACTCTGATACTCATACACTAGGAGATCATGCAGGAACAGGCGAAGTCATATTGAAACTTTTCAGTAGAGTCAAGAATCAGGGACTTCTTCATGAACTTCTTCAATAAATTCTTCAGTAAATTCTTCAGTAATTCTTCATTTCGATGGTGTTGAATTCCGAATAATCAACTCAGATTTACCTTGTGTGCAGACCACGTTGTGTTTTGTATGAAAGGTAATTTGAACTCTCCAGCTAGGCCATAGGTTGAACATTCTATGTGATTCCTTGGAAATATCACATGTCCCAACACCGGAAATGATCTCTGGGTGTATTGTGATGCCCCATGTAATGAACTCCCATCCAGAGCAATATGAGCCCATCTAATCTTCCATCAGCCCACTTTTTAATAGCAGACACACTTCTAGTAATTCGGTGTCAGTGTCAGTTATAGTCAAAACTACGACTATTCCTCAAACGCAATCGAAAGTCGTCCCGATTCCGAAGACCGACCCAGATTATTCGGTAAGCATCAAGGCATTGTGTCTTTTCAACAAGGTCAAGAGAGAATTGGGAGTTTAGACAACTCTTGTGTCGACGAAGACGACGGACTGTGTGCGTAAAACTGGAATCGTCAAACAGGAATCGTCAAACTGAATCGTCAAACTGGAATCGTGAAAATGGAATCGAAATCTAGTACAACGGGTGTGCAGGCCACATTGTTGTGAAGAAACAGTCCAAGTCCTTAGTAAACATCAGTACCTCCGCACTAATTCATATTTGTGGGTCTGGTGTCGGGAGAAATCTTGATCTTGGTATGTCCCCTCTGTTGGCATTCCGGTACTCTTGGATATTGACGTCTTTGGTATTGGGGTGAGCCTTCACATGACCAACGTCACGTGATTGGCTGCAGTGCTAAAGACCGCCAATTGTTGTTTCTCAACACCCCCATGACCTGCTCATAGTATCACACAGCACTCTTTTGTCCACATCCTCGCTCAGCTTGACCAAGTACTAGGCTCCCAATTCCAGAATCGGCACCTTGAGCCATCTTGATTTGCAACTCATCGGCATCGGCATCGGCATTGGCATCGGCAAGGTAGTAAGAAGTCACACCGATTCTATCCAAAGCAATTTGCTTAATGGCAGAACGTATAGTGTCACCATTAGCATTGGCTTGAGATCTAGAAGCCTCCTCTCCACCTTCTCCGGTGTTGGATTTACCTTCCAATCTGTTCATTGCAACGGCAACAGTGGAGTGAGACTCCATGGAGATGGAACCATAGGACATGGCACCAGTGAAGAATCTTCTGACAATTTCAGTCCATGGCTTGACCTGGTCGATATGAACAGGAGTGGTATTCTCGTAGTCGAAGTCGAATAACCCTCTCAAGGTACAGTTTTTGATGGCCTCGTACTCCTTCTTAGAGTATGCCTCGTATGCCTTCTCGTTCTTGTTTTTGACAGCATCTTGCATAGAAGCAATGGCAGCAGGGTCATTGACTTTCTTCTCTCCACCCTCTCCAGTGGTACTCACCAGTCTCAAGAAGGCCCATTGGTTAAAATTAACACTTGATGCATGAGCAGATGAGCACATTTCTAACACTAGGAGGAAATTGTCGCTAGGAGAATTATTCAAGCCAATATGGCTTGGCCTATAACAAGGGGTAATCCTCGTCATTGAGACGAGGCGGAAAAGTGAAACTGTCACAGCGCCCCCAAGTTGAGTTTATAGGAATCTAGCAAACATCATCACCGCTCCACAATTGTAGGCGTAAAGCATTAAGTGTAACATGTAGTACTTTGACTCTGTATGTTGACAGTCGTCGATGTCGTTTGGTTGAGTGCAGTGACAGGTGAGAAGTGTATGCAACAGTATAACGTAGATGGTCACCATGGACATCAAGTAGAGACCATATGACACTTTCAGGAATATCCATGAATCCATAGAAGCCAACCGTAGATAGTCGAGTATAGAAGTCAACCATAGAGTCAACCATAGAGTCAACCATAGAGTCAACCATAGATATTAATAATAGTCATGGATCGTACCACTCCAATGTAATATATTTCGGTCTTTTAACTGGACAGTCAGAAAGGTTTGTGGGTCAATATGGGGCTAATAGCCTTGAAAACTCTATTTTCCTGCATATAGATCATGTCTCATATAGTATAATATAATGAAGATATAGGGTTCACCGATCCCCATACTGATCCATAATAAATCCCACATCTACCCATACCTTATCTTCTGATCAAAGAAACACTAATCCAACAACTCCGAAAATCCGTCTCTTTGATCCAAACTGTCTGGGGAATCCAGTGGCAGGCCGAAGGTGGGGAACGTGGGCAGGTCACGTGCGCGGATCATGGCTGGCCTTGATAGTGGCCTCATGGCTAGCCTCGTGGCTCGCCCGATGGGCCGCGTGGTCCGTGTCCGACCCCGTGGCCCATCTGCCCCCGGAACTCGTCTCTCGCGCGTGCTCACGTGGGCTTGACTCACTTGTGGGGGTAGCGGGGGTAGCGCCGCGCATTGCTCCAGCAACCAGCACCCCTCACTACCTCCGTACACCAGCAGGCTGTAAATCCGACATCACAACCATACTAATCAACCACCTAATCTAGTAACAGAGTCTCTGTAACAGTATCAAATTATTATGCTATGTCTTAGTGTCTTAAACGATCACCAATCTGTAGCTTGGGCCATGTAGAAGAGGGTATAAAAAAAGAGGGTATAAAAAAAGAGGGGGTAAGAGGGTGGCGCCACCTAAGTATATGTAGGGGAAGGGGATGTAGAGCATATGTAGGGGGGCGGAAGTAGGAGCGGACACTAATGCGAAGGTGTTTCAAGTATGAAACATGCATTTGTGTAGCCAAGGTGTTGAGTTGTATAAAGACCCGGATCCATCCAAGTTCTCCCTCGTTCAAACCCAAATTTTACCCAAATTTCCTGCCCACTGAGAATTCCATTATTCACCTTTGTTTTTCCTCAGGGTGCCATTTTTCAGGGTTTCTTATTCAAGAGCAGTTTTCAGGGTTGCATTATTATGAGAATGGCATTTTTCAAGCCTGGATTTCTTGAGCCTGCAAAATATTTTTTTGGTTGTTGGATTACAAATCATTGATGGATCATGAAATGAAATCTGGGATGGTTAGTTGAATGTGATACCATACAGTTTTTTTTATTGACTATTTATTATTTGTTTTTAACTATTGACTCTTGGTTTTGGGATTGACTTTTGGTTGCTTAAACATGAAACGGTGTCCTACTCTTAGTTTAAATTCTTCTTTTGACTTTGGCGCCTCATTTTTTCCTGTGATCTTACTAATGCTTTACCGATAATAATGACTTGGCAGGGCATGAAGGCTGCGGCTAAATGGCGCGTCGGCAAAGCCTGCGCATAGGCGCGACGCACCCTCGGTTTGCTCATGTCGCTTTTCTGTCGGTTTGCTGCCGGTTTGCTCATGTCGGTTAGCTCTAAATCATGTCACTTCGGTTTTTTATGCTCATTTATGGTTTTTCATGCTCATTCTTGTTTTTTTTTTTATTTTCTCGGGTAATTTTAACACGCTTCGGTTACTGCCATCCCGGCTGAGCATCTCCAAATCGGGAAATGCCTATTCGGACCCGGCTGATTTTGCTGCTTTGAACCGCTGATCTAACTGATTACTCTGTTTCAGTCTGTGGCTGTTTCGGGCTGTGTGTTTCTGTTTTGTTGTCGGATTTGTTGTCTGATTTTGTCTGCTTCCTATTTGGGACAGTTGCAAAAGGTTGCTTCGCGCTACGCTTCGTAATGCCATCTATATTTACCTTCTATATACCCATGAGCTTTATACTCTAACGGCGCCGTCACCAATCCGGAGATGGCCAGCATGTCCGTTCCCTATTTCATTGAACGACAATCTGATCATCGATCTGATTTCGTGTCAATCCCAGTCAATCGGAACCTGTTGCTTCTCTTATCTGAACCTGATGCCAAATTGACTGCTTCCCTTTCTTGATATTCGTAATTTGTTTCATAATTTTTCGTTCTTTTTGATGTTTTCTTATTTTGTATTTTCTTTTCTGTTTTTCCTTTTCCTACATCACCCCAGTCAACCATAAGCGGTAGTTCTGCGACGTGGACGATAGCAGCGGCAACTGCGTCACAGGCAGGCTGAGCGAGTAGTTCAACGAGAAATCAAGGAGACCCTTGGTATCGCTGTAGCTGACAGGAAGCACCAAAGGCGAGGCACTGGGCTCGGCCAAGCCAGGCGCCGAGTGCTGGTACAACGAGGGCGTGAGCAAGGGTGACGCCATATCCGTGGTGGCAGGCGACTGGGCAAGCTTGTGGGCGCTGTTCTCGTCTTTTTCCTTGCATGCGTTGGAGCAGTACACTGAGTTGTGGCTGCACAACTGATCACACGAAAGGCAATAGCTGTTGAAGGCGTCGGAATCCATGTTGTAAATCGTAATAATTGTATGTGAAAAATGGATCAGAAGATCGTGGTTGATGAAAATCGAGTTGTGAAAGGTTGTGTAAAGTTGTGAAAAGTCGTGATAACTTTTTGGTAACTTGAGTGGTTGTTGTTGATTGGTTGTAAATGCGAGAAGTTAATTGTTGGTGATTAGAAGATTGGTGGTTGGTGGATGGTGGATGTTGATTTGGTGGATGGTGAGTTTGTTGTTCGTGATTTGGCTAATGAGGCTAATGAGGATGGAAATAAGGATATTGCTATGTATTGACGTTTGGAACAACAGCGGGAGGAGCCGTGGGAAA
This sequence comes from Metschnikowia santaceciliae, assembly GCA_002374485.1. NCBI lineage: Eukaryota > Fungi > Ascomycota > Pichiomycetes > Serinales > Metschnikowiaceae > Metschnikowia > Metschnikowia santaceciliae. The sequence goes on from NKZN01001769.1 coordinate 53,939, forward strand.
AAAGAGGTGGAGGGAGAAAAAGTGGAGAGAGCAGGATTATATATGAGGTGTGGTGCAAGTCACGTTTTATTTATAGAAGATCTAGATGAGCAAGGTGCCACAACCGGGGTAGCGTTGGGCCCGCCGTACATCCGTCACCACGTCTGCACCCTCGGAACTCGCAGGGGTGCGGGTGGCCCTGCGCAGGCCAGGTGTGCGCGCGTAAAGCGCCTGCTTTGGGCCACAAACTCCGCCACTTCCGAGGGTGGCCGGCCCACCTGTCGCTTTGCGCGCCCTCGACTTCCCGTCGTAACCACTGTTAGCCCGCAACTACAAAACATGTCTCCCCTCAACCACCCGCATGCGCCACGTGCACAGCCAACCCCGACTCCCGACCCCCGACCCCCGACCCTCGTACCCGCACCTCACCACCGGCACCTCAACCGCACCTCAACCGCACCTCAACCGCACCTCAACCGCACCTCAACCGCACCTCAGGTGTATTTGCCAAGACTCACTCCGGCAGTGTACCTATTCCGGAAGTGTACTTATTCCGGCAGTGCACCGTTGTTGACGGTGTGCTTGCAGACTGTGCTTATCGACACTTGTCGACCGTGTGCTTGTCGACCGTAAGCCTCGCCTCGTATTGACGACTACGTCGTTGCCCCTATTGCAAATGAGTCCATACCGGCAATTAGACTAAAGGCGGCGCAGTTGTAAATCCGCGATCCCCTCAACAATGCACAGACATTCCCATTCTCTTCTATTCTCTTCCATTCTCTAGCCCATTCTCTTATTTTAGCCATTGATGTCTTCATACATTCCTTCATACACCCATTGATTCTTTTTAGTCCATTCTGGGTTTATTGACGTCACGTGGCACAATGTCCTAATCACCCTTTCGTTCCCCTCCTCCTTCCTCCCTCCTCCCTTGTCCCTTTTCCCTCTCACCCCTATACCTCAATGTCTCTATTCTCACCTTCACCTGCTTCCTCACCTGCTTCCTCACTCCTATACCATCCTCACTTCCTAACCCCTTCATTCTCACCCCCTATTCCTCACTCTGTTACCCCCTATCTCATTCCCTCATCCTCTCATTTCTTCATCCCTATCTCAATACCCCTATCATACCATGGTTCTAGAACGGAATTCTAGATTCCCGTCTTCCAGTTCTATTCCAGTTCTATTCTAGAACCTTCCTTCATTCCTTCATCTGGACCTCTGGACCCTCCTTCATCTGGACCTCTGGACCCTCCTTCATCTGGACCTCTGGACCCTCCTTCATCTGGACCTTCCTTCATTCCTTCATCTAGCTCCCTCCTTCATTTAGAACATCCCGTATCTAGAACATTCTTTATTCCTTCATCTGGAACATCCTTCGCCTAGAACATCCCCTTCGTCATTCTGGATCCTTTGATTCTAGAATGGTGTTGTGATGTTCTAGATCATGAAGGATGCAGAATGACAGAGCATTGACGCCTACGTGGAAAGGGGAGCCTGGCGCAGACCTACAATTACAGCCATTGCGATTACGGGTGCACAGTATGGTACAGGGATTACAGGGACGGTACAGAGGTGATCAGACAGGGTGCGAATAGGGTAATGGAGTGCATCCAGTATAGCAGAGACCGGCACAGCAGAGAGCGGTGCACAACTGAAGGCTCAACAATGTGGGTCTAGATTCGGGGTCTCCGCCCAACATCTGCTGGTCACATGGCCTACCCCTATTAGTCTCCCTTCAACCCCCATCCATCCTTATTCATACCGATTCATGACCATCCCCATTCATACCTACCCATCAATACACCCATAATAGTAATAGTACCATACTATTACATAAGTGGAATATTGGTGGTGGTGATTGTTGTTAGTGTTGGCGAAGGTTGTTAGTGGTGGTGGCAATTAGTGGCGGTGGTGGTGGCAATTAGCGGTGGCAATTAGTGGTGGCAATTAGTGGTGGCAATTAGTGGCAATACCGATGTTTAATCTGTTTGAGGGTGAGTACAGATACGTGGACAATATGGCTGTTTGTCGTGTTCCTGCATCGCGACGCTTTACGCTTTACGCTTTACAATTTACGCGTTACGCTTTACGCTTTACAATTTACGCGTTACGCTTTACGCTTTACGCTTTACGCTTTACGCTTTACGCTTTACGCTTTACGCTTTACACTTTACGCGTTACGCTTTACGCTTTACCTTTACCTTTACGCTGTGCGCTGTACGCCGTACGCTTCCCGGTTGCAACACTCCATTACTACACCTACCCGGCTACATCACACGGTATCCCAATTCACCGTACCGTACATTACTATTGCTCTCTACCCACACTACCATTTACATGGTAATTTTACATGCCTATACTACCGTACATTAACGCTAACCATTGAGGTACTACGCTAATATTACCTCACGATCCCGGCTACAGTTCCACTGTGAAGAAGCTTGGCATCCTGTGAATGCACGGTATATACTTTGGGTCTGCTTTCGGTCTGCTTCGGGTCTATACTTCGGGTCTATGCTTCGGGTTTATGCTTCGGGTTTATGCTTCGGGTTTATGCTTCTGTATGAAGGTATCAAGGGTAAGTATGGAGGAAGTATGGAGAGAGAGAGAGAGCAGGTAGAGAGAATAGGGTATGGAGAATAACGTATGGAGTAACGTATGGAGAATAGGGTATGGAGTAAAGTATGGAGTAAAGTATGGAGTGAGAGTATATCGAGAGGCTAAGAGATGAGGGTATATGGAGAGGCTATAGAGTGGGCAAGTAGGGAGAGGGGAGGGAGAGAGGACTGAAAGAGTAGAGGGTATTGGGTCTAGATGTTGGCGCGTAAATCATAGGGGGTAGATCATAGGGGGTAAATCATAAGGGGTAGGCCGGTAGGGGGTAGGCCGGTACGGTGTATGCCGGTACGGGGTAGGGCGTAAGGCCGGGAGATCGAATCTGAATGGTTGTAGTATTGGATCAGTCTGGGGGCAGGCCTTTCCGAGGGCATTGTTGGCGTGGCAGAGTCAGTTTTGTGTTGGTGGCACCTGCACCGTGTCCATTATGCGTGTTTCAGAGAATGGGTCGGATCGCACGTTCCGAGGGGCCCGTGGCTCACTTCCAGGGGGGACTGCTGGTGCCGGTCTATTGGTGTGGTGTATTGGTGTGGTGTATTGGTGCGGTGTATTGGTGCGGTGTATTACTGTGGTGGTGTATGTATTGGTCTATTACTGTGGTGGTGTATGTATTGGTGTATTGGGGCCCGTGTACCGGGGGCACGTTGCCTGCTCTATCGCATTATGGCTCAATACCGGGGGCACGTTGCTACTCTGAACTGAACCGGGGGCACGTTGCTACTCTGAACTAAACCGGGGGCACGTTCGCAATATGCCAATTTTTCCCACCCCCGGGTCTATTTTCGCGCTTTATGTTTGCGCATCCCCTCGCCGACTTCCGAGGGCACACTGCATAACCTGCCCTTCTTGTGTGCATATCCTCCCGGATTGTGTACACAGCCTCCCCTATTGTCTACCCCCCTCTACAACACAGCTTAACCTTCTGCATCGGCCACCGATATACTTTTCCTGGGTTCAGGTAAGTGTGCTGAATTGGGGGCAAAGGGTATTGCCTATTTGGGATTCTGAAACACCCATGCATGGTTGTGCGTCCCAGCGCCAACTTTGCGCGGCAATCATTTGTCATTTGCGCGCGCAACCAGGCTCAGAAAAACCCACAACTTCCCTCTGGAAAAAAGATTTTGCTCATCTTGAGCCGAGCCCCTTTTCTGGCTTTATGCCGGCTTCCGAACATGGATCAGTTTGTTGGTGACATATCCGGCGTATGCAGTCTGAAACACTACTGAAACCACAACGAAACAGGCAAACACCACTGAAGCCACAGTGAAACCACAGTGAAACACTTCTGAAACACTACTAAAACACTACTGATACACTACTGATACACCCAACGGTGCCACTAAACATTCCAGTCCACAACCTTTTGATAGCTTCAACTCTGAGCGTCAACTCTGAGCGTCAACTCTGAGATTCAACTCCGAGCGTCAAGTCTGAGATTCAAGTCTGAGATTCAAGTCTGAAACATGGATGAAACAATTGCCGGCTTCCCCTGTGGACCATATCGAAATAGGCGAGAGAAACGGCCTCCTGGTTTAATGCAAAACACTGTGAACTGTGGCTCATCCTATGCTGCATGCACCGGAGCATCGCTTGTCGACGCTGTACATTGTCTAATGCGCCGCCTGCATGTAATTGCTTCTATCCCGTTCGCTAACGTTCTATACATGATTTTGGCAACGCTCATAACCTGCATCAACGGCGCCAGGGCTTAGACTTTTTCGCCCATGGCTACGGTTGTGACATATGCACCTCGCTAATCCTTGATATTTGTGCTCGTCTAAAGTGACCAGACCTCTCCGTTCCTGCCTGATCTGTCCGTCTGATCTGTCCGTCTGATCTGTCCGTCTGATCTGTCCCTGTCTACACGTCACGTGTTCTCTAATGTCACGTGTCCATACTACCTGGATCACCTGCCTTTCATCACGCTCCATTTATCACGTGCCTTGCACCAGGCCACGCAATCACCTCCCACCATACCGCCACCTCCCTCCACCTCTCCCGCTAGACCACTCCATGTGACCACATCTTTACACTTGCAAGACTACTTACCAAGCACCACTAATAATCTTACTGATTATTACTACTTCCTTCTGACTACTTATTACCTAATCATGACTTTGCATTGACTTACTAACTATAGACTACTACTAACAACCTACTGAATTATGAATCACTACTACTAACTGCTCACTAAACTACTCGCCTTCTTCCTACACTATTGCTACTGCTACTGACTACTACTGCTACTGACTACTACTGCTACTGACTACTACTGCTACTGACTACTACTGCTACTGACTACTGACTACTACTGACTACTGACTGACTGACTACTGACTACTGACTACTACTGACTACTGACTACTGACTGACTGACTGACTGACTGACTGACTACTGACTGACTGACTACTGACTGACTGACTACTGACTGACTACTGACTGACTGACTACTGACTATAGTGTTTGCTGATACTACATTATTCGGTATGAGACAGTAACCCACTATGCTGTGTACATGGACTGGTGCCATGGAGTAATGTCTTTGTTTTGATTGTGAGGGATCTGGAAGGATCTAGAAGGCTCGTGTCTTGCCAATGGTCTTGAGTATCAAGTATACTGATAGTAATCCCGGTACCTCAGTAGTAAATTTCTTCCTGTGATTTGTTTGGTTCTTGAACTTAAAGTAGTAGTTGAGTGGCATATGTCTGCTAGAGTGTATAATGGAGATGCTATTTGGAGGAGATAAAAGAAGCAGAAAAAGACAAACCTGACAAACCTGACAGGAACTAGTATGAGACTCAGTCTTACCACCACCACTACTACTCACTATTACTACTGACTACTGACTCATGACTACTACTATTTACTACTACCACGTTACTATTACCATAGTTACTGCTTCTTGCTACTGACTACTGCTACTGCTACTGCTACTGACTAATGACTAATGACTAATGACTAATGACTACTAGATCCATCATAGGCAGGACACTACCTATTGAGGTATTTTTATTGGAGTTTGGAATTCCTAGGTCCATAATTTCTGCTACTGTTCTATATTGAGATATCCGTGAAATCCTGGTTACTCGTGATACCGCTCAACCTAGAGTGGAATCCCCTCTATATAATATACCTTTTCACCCTGGACTCCTTATTCCTGCACCGGGCTTGTTAATCCATTTTCTGAAGTTAAACCTGATTTCCCCTGACAACCAAGACCCAGTTACAATACTAGTTTGCACTCATGCATTCCTCGGAACCTTATGAGGCTTGTCCAATTCCGTTGTACTGCAGATACTATATTGCCTGCACACACGAGTCAGCACATCTCACTTGTTCAACACTTCTCGTGTGTTCTCGTGTGTTCTCGTGTGTTCTAATGTGTTCCAAGGTTGGAACGATTTCTTAGTCTCCAGTACATCACTTACAGACACATGGAAAGACTAAACCTTCTAGTTTTCATCCACCTTTCTCGCAGTCGAACTCATCATAGTGTAATGTCTAGTGTCTAATGTCTATACTGTTGACGCTAAATGCTTTGTGCCTGCAATTGTGGAAAGGTGATCACGTTTGTTAGACTCCTATAAACTCAACCTGGGGTCGCCGCCACAGATTTACTTATCCGCCCTTTCTTAATGACGCGGATTCCCTTTTCTTATAGGACAAACCATATTGGCCTGCATATCAGCCATTATGCAGGTTGTCTTAAACAATCCACCTAGCGGTAATTTTCCTCCTAGCGATCATTTCCTCCTTGTGTTAGAAATGTGTGCTCATCTGCACATGCATCAAGTGTTAAGTCTAACACTTACATGCTCCTCTATTCACGTTTCGCTAGGACACGCGATCATGAGGTATAGATGTCCCACAAGTTCAACATATACTACGGTAGTTTACTGTACCATACTACTATACTATACTGTGAGACATGGAATCTACTTGACTGGGTGCATGATTCTGAATGAGTCTAGACATGAGGATAAGGTTCTACTCCACAGAGCACGAGTTGCTCATGACTACGAGTTTCCAATGAATAGGAGTTTCCTATTATGAAACAACACGAGTTACTTATCGTTGCTTATCATGAAATAAGGTAACTCCAGACATAAGGAAAGAACAGAGACTTATCATCCTTCCAGGTATAAAAAGGGGGCATAAGCCCAGTTATGAAACAGGCCAGAAGTCCACTTACTCAAGATTAGCTTCACTGAAGGAGAATACGAGAGGCCCCTAAAATATCGTTCTTCTCCGCAATTGGAACTTTGGGGGGTTTTTGGTTCTCTTCAGTGTCGCTTCTGAAACGTCCTTCTGAAACGTCCTTCTGAAACGTCCTTCAGACCTGACATGTCGCAGTTGAGGTAATGGTTCCTGGTGTGCTGCGCTACCAAATGTTAGAATTATTATGCGACCTCAGGCTCTAACCTGCTATCACAAGGGAATTAAGCTTCTAACGTGCTTATCAAATAAAGGATCTTTCCAGGGAACGATAATCTAACGGTGTTGTGGAGTATTTTGGAGGGCTTCTTATAGTGGGAACTGCTCTATTAGTCAATGGTATTATTCAATAGGATAATATTGGTTACTTTAATATTCCCCCTATTCCCTTGAGATAACCGGTTACAGCCTGAGGTGGCATAATAATTCGAACATAGTTTGTTTGCCATGAAAGCTACTTGACTGATTACAGGACACTTGTGTGCAGGATCTGCTCTTGTTGAGAACGAGCAATGACTGTTCATTCCAGAAATGGAAGGCACGCTTTCTTTAGAAAGTAGAGAGCGTGTTATGTCAGCCTCTTTTCCTCTTGTTTCTTCGCAGTAATAGAAAGATATTTCATTTCTTATTTTTCTTACTGATACTATTTAACGGTTTTTCTGATTGTATTTAGACTTCTTATTTTATTTTTCTTTATTTTATTAAGTTGGACGCTTATTCTTATATCTATTTTTACATTTTTATAACTCATATTTTTATTTTCATATTCTCTGTTAGATTCTTGGACTCGTCCAGTACTCTGTTTTAGTGTGTTTTGTATGTTTTTTCGTCGATCATTCCTCAAGGAGGAACCATCGCACCTTATATAGACTGGTCCGGGATAGAGGAATAGAGGTCGTATTGAGGGCCGAAGGCCGCTCAACATCTGATCGACCAGTGCAGGCCTTCAGCATCCACATGGGTAGTACACTACC
>NKZN01001771.1:0-16859 GCA_002374485.1 Metschnikowia santaceciliae
GGCTTCACTGTGAGCTTATTGAATGTAATAAGTGGCCATTCGAATGCTTGTGACCTCAAGGAAAAGTACATGGACCAGTTCCACCAGATTTGGACGCAAGAAATTGGCAAGATGACCCTCACACCCAAACAATTGGAGACTGTGATTGGCTGTGCCAGTCTTGAAAGCCAAATGGACTTTTCCGATGAATGCCTCCATTTGAAAGCTTACGAAGTATTGCTGCAAAAATTGGACCGGATCAAGGCTCTTTACAAGGCAGTGAGCAAAGCGCGCGACCAGTTGCAGCTCACTTTTGACGAGGTGAGTCTGCAATTTGCAACTCATATGTCTGAGTCTCCTGATTACGATTACGACATTTACAATGACTATATGACATTGACTATGTGATTGACTAGCTAAAACCATTGCTAGAAAAGAAGAAAAAAAAAAACTGGGACAATGGAGAAGGTGATGGAATACTTGTGACTACTAACTGATCTAGCAGATGAATGTGAGATATTGCAGAAGGCAGGGAATTTCTTGCAATTGATGGTGGTCTGAACATATCCGGTAATGAACCCCATGCAAGCCTCTGGATTGTGAAGATGTAATGAACCCTTAGAAGTGGGATTGTGACATCGTGTAATGAACATTGGCGAGCAGGACGGGATTGTGAAAGATACGATCAGATCAACTATGAATTGAAAGAAGCAACTGCCTTCCTGAATACTCTACTAGAGTCTGCTATATTGGCGAATGGTTGTAAGTACAACAAAGCCACTTCAATTGGGCCAGAAAAAAAATAGTTGCTTAGGAATTGAAAGAAAAAAAAAGTATTTGTAGAAATGAGTAGTATAGGATTACAAATTATGACTATATTCACATGTAGATTTATACTAAAGTACGCCTGTAATTGGGACTACAAGCATTGATGTAGCTTTATAATCTCATTGAGTATTTATCATTTGTCGAATTTGAAGGATATCTTTGACTTTGTAAATAACAAATCCACATGTTAGTAGAAAAACATCATTCTAATATTCGAGTATAATCACCTCAAAGTGTTTATACACAGGTGAACCTCGACCAAATACATGAATGACAGTAACTATGAGTATCATAGGTGGTAGCAGCAGGCGCAGACAACATGTGGGCGTTTTCCACATTGGTTACCTTTAGAGTTTATATACACGACCTTTTTTTGTGGAGAAGGAAGTCCAAGTCTTTATACATATCAATACCTCTAAGCTAATTAATATTGGTGGGTCTGGTGTTGGGAGGCATCTTAGTATGTCCTCCTGATATATATATGTTCTTTATAAAATAGCGGGGGCTTGTCATTTTATATTGGGGTGGGTCTTCACACGTCCACAGTCATGTGAGTGCCTGCGGTCTCAGAGAAATAGCAGGTGGTGTTTTCTCAACATTTTTTAATTCTTTTTTCCACTAGGCTATGGGGCTGACTTACAATATTGGTTCCACAAACCGCTCATGCGCCATACACTGGTGCCTTCAAACAATGGAGTGTCCAGAGAAGGCATTGACCATTACCAAAAAGGAGAGACGAAGACAAGGACTACTAAAAAAATGTTTTTGAAAAAATTTGGTTTAAGATATGAAGGAGCTATTTCGTCCACGGGGACTGAGATGATCTACTCCTAAAACACCACCATGTGAAGAGAGTTACTTCTCGCAAGATATTGCAAAAAATATTTTTAATCCCAGGGAAGATACTCCAGACTCTCCCATTTGTGTTTTGAACTTTAGCATCAAATGCATTGAAACTCTCTCGGTAGTGAAGGTTTTGGTGAGTCCATAAGTAGTCTAATTGGACTCGTACCTAATGTATTGCTTTAAAGCAAGTACGTGACTTGTCTTGAATCTAGTCAAAAATTGACTTCCGTTACTCCAAATTAGCAAATAAATGAGTAAGCATCCTAAAATTTGTCAAATGTTTTTCAACATGGGAATTGCGCCTGCTTCAATGTCGGTTCTTGAACTAGTACTTGGGCACACTATCGAATTCCCTGGCCCAGATTATTCTTTTTAAGAAAACCTTGGAAACTCTTAGCTGGCCAAACATTCCAATTCTATGACGATAATTTAATATCTGGTTTCAAACCTTTATAATGTATCTTTGTACTTACTCAAAAGCGGAAAACTATTGAATCCATGACAAATATGTCTCGAATGATATCTATCAAGACGTCCCCTTCATAAGTCACCTGCTATTAAGTGCTATAGCGTAGACTAAAAGAGTATTTATCTTTTTGTTCAAAACACTTAAGGAACTTCCTATTTTGACGGCACTTTACAATCTTCTGTAGGTTCTTTCTAAGCATTCGTTCAAAAATGATTGACGTTCACTATTATTGAAAGAGATCTATCACCGGGCCGGAGTGATTTTTGATCACGTGAGCAGTTACAGTGTTTGAGCAGCTCTGTTGCGCGTTAGCCTGTACCTTCTGGTACAGAGGAACGGATACACGATTGGACTTCAATAACTCTATCAAATGAGGGACTTGGGTAATCATATCTGTCATCTATCTTGTAACTCTATTGCTATGTAAAGTAGTGAGTTCGTGACTTCTGTTTCACCATTGATACCGCTCAGATCTGAGCGGGATCCTCTCTATATATATAGTTAGTCCCGGGGACTCCTAAACGATCTCTCTCCTTCATCAATCTCTCTCACCTACATTGTCTTCTCCAAGACAATGCCCAGAGTTAGACGAGAGCTAGACGAGAGCTAAACGAGAGCTAAACGAGAACCCATAGAGGCTTGGCTCTACCTTTTTATCTCTTCAACAATACCCATCATTGTTTCATCTGGATGCCTTCTCATGAACATGCAGTACCCGCACATGTGCTGTTCTCTCAAGTTCATCAGGCACATGTCGCGTGTTTCAACAAGCTCTGCACTTTTATGTGCTGCGCACGACAAATATGATATCATAAGCTGTCTGGTACGGTGATGCATTCTTCTTTGATTGAGCCAAATCAAAATTCTTACTTACTCCTTTTCAATATAGCCCGCCAACGGCAGACAACAGGCATAATCGTCGGATCGGCTGTGACAGAAACTGTTGGCGAGCTTGGAATTGGTACAAACATCCGTACACCAAAATTCACTAGCATAAAAAAAACCACACCATTACACTCTCTTCACAAAATTTCCTAAAATCTGAGATTATTGCTGTGGGTTCTGTGTTGGGTGCCTACCTCAAGCGCACTTTCAGAGGTTTCGGAATCATTCAATTCCGGCCGTACTTTCCAATTCCGAGACACCGTCCATTACGAATAAATCGCCATATGTTCTAGTATGACTTAACAAGACACTGCTGTACTCTGTACTATAATCTATAAAACACTGCTAGAAATTAATTCTCACAGTTGTCAAAACATGCATATATATAAAAAAAACAGAGCCGAATCAATTTCAACTCATGACTGATCAATATGAAGCAGAGAAATAGAAGCAGATCATCCGGTAAATTCTGAGTTTTTCTACAAAATTTGTAGCTCATGCTATTGAATCTAAGTCATATCATTGTCCAAATAAAGACGGAACTCGCTTGGTATTTAAAAATTGACCTATTTCACTTTGGAAAATCATCAATGTGTAGACATTGTTTATATATGATTGTTCATTGTTGAGTTATACAAAACCTTGAAGCATCCGTTGCAATAAAAGTGGGTCATATGCACTTCTGGTGTTCTAATTGTGATGAATCTCTATTGGTAATTAACTAACAAGCAGGACTGCATGGGCAAAGAAATTATACAAACTATAAATTCATTTTCAGATATAATATCAAATCGCTAAGCAACATTCAAGACAAGATATTGTTAGTTTTTTATTGACGGGTCTTGTATTTTAGCTCATTGCATCCATTGCTTGGTTCCTCAACGACAAGTCCAGGCTACTTAAATAGACTTCCGCATCCCCCCGGCTAAAGTGGCTTACTTCACAACAGGTTGACTGACTTTTATTAGAAACGTGTGTGATTATAACCAGATGTTCATTGATTCCCATTCCGCCGGCGTAGAATTTCAATTGTCCCTCTAGGGGTAGAAAAGTGAAATATTTTTTAAGACCTCCGACGCATCATCATGAAACCTACACCTTTGATGAATCATATATTTAGATATATGGATTATAATATACACTGTTTATCTTGAACCCACTTGAACTTTCTGGATCTTTACGGATTCAAAATATGAAGTATCCTGGCTTAGACTGACACTTTAATAATCTCACCAGTAACGCTTACAGTATCATGTACTTGAGGGACAATAGTGTAACCAACCGAAGTCCAGGCTGACGTCACATGATCGTGCCTTAAAATTTTTGTACAGAATAGTACCAAGTTATCCAAGAGCCCAGCTTTTTTGGGTCTTGAAAGAACAATGTAAAGAAAGGCCATTTCGAAGAAACCTGAAGTGTTCAAAAGGGCAACATAAGCATTAGAACCTTACATTTCATCAATCGATTACTGACTATATAAAAAAATATCTGAACACAACGTTGTTTTTTAAAGCTAAATAAAGTTCACTTGATGGGTGTTTTTCTGATTTGAATCAAATCTCCATGAATGTAAATTTCTCTCAGAATACTCAGAGTCTTTGCGTTACTTTAGATATGACGCGCGTTGCGGGAAATATTAATGGGTCCAACAAATATTTGACCACCGGATAAGCTTCTGCCCTCATGACCATATATTAATTTAGTTTGCAATTATCATTTTGCTTTCTTATACTACTTTTGTTACCAATATATATATAGTTTCTTGTTCGAAATTAGTATCTATAATTAAAGCATCCAACTAGGCCAGGGACTGTACCGCTCGGCCGGTGTGCTCGAGGTGCTCGATCTGACTCAGCACGAGATGTCGCGCATGCGGGCCCCTCACGTTCACTTCTACCACACTTTTTCCCATACACTCAATCACATGTCTTACCCATTAGTCTGTTTAGGAAACCCATTGTTGGACTTGCAAGTCGACGTCGACGCCGAGTACTTGGCTAAGTACTCGTTAAAGGCTGATGATGCCATTTTGGTGGAGGAAAAGCACATGCCTATCTACGAGGAGGTGCTCAAGATGCCAGGTTTGAAGTTGGTGGCTGGTGGTGCCGCTCAAAACACCGCTAGAGGTGCCCAGTACATTTTGCCTCCCAACAGTGTGGTTTACTTTGGCTCCGTTGGTGCTGACGTTTACGCAGACCAATTGAATGAGGCCAATGCTACCTATGGCTTGAAAACCCTCTACCAGGTCCAGGAGAAGACGGCAACCGGAAAGTGTGCTGCTTTGATTACTGGAAAGCACAGATCCTTGGTTACTGACTTGGCTGCTGCCAATGAGTTCACTCCTTCCCATTTGCAGAAGAAGGAGAACTGGGAGTATGTACAGAACGCCAAGTTCTTCTACGTCGGAGGCTTCCACTTGACCGTTTCGCCCGAAGCCATTAAGCTTTTGGGACAACACGCTGCTGAGAACAACAAAACCTTTATCTTGAACTTCTCTGCTCCTTTTATTCCGCAATTCTTCAAGGACGCTTTGGACGCCTCTGTTCCATACTGTGACTTCATTATTGCCAACGAGTCCGAGGCCGCTGCATATGCCGAGTCCCATGGCTTGAGCACCACTAATGTCACGGAGATTGCCAAGCATATTGCTAAGTTGCCCAAGGAAAACACCCAAAAACCTAGAACAGTTGTTTTCACTCAGGGTACTGAGCCTACCGTCACTGTGACTTATGACGCCGAGAAGGATGCTTTTGACGTTAACCTGTTCAAGGTGGTGGAGTTGCCACAAGAAAAGGTTGTGGACACCAACGGAGCCGGAGATGCATTTGCCTCTGGATTCGTGGCTGCTTTGGTGCAGGGTAAGTCCATTACAGAGGCCGTGTCTCTCGGACAGTGGGCTGCTTCGATCTCCATCCAGGAAGTCGGACCAACGTTCCCATTCCCAAAGGTGACCGCCAACTAACCGTGGTCACGTGATCTGTTCTTTCAACATCCAGCTCTATACTAACAATCATCGGTCAGACCGACATATATTTTTAGACTTAGTTGTGGTCAGTTTATGTTAGATCGATATTCATGGTTTTTAAATCCATGTATTCTTTGTTCAGGCCTGGCCTCAGCCTTGTATATGCACTAATTCAACATTGTTGCCAGCCCCGCGCATCGCGCACCAGAAAATTCCCATCGCATCTCTCCTCTACGTACTACATTACGCAGTCCCCATGACTGTTTCAAGAGATCATTATTATAAACTCGCGTCGGAGGTGCCTGAAGAACGTATCCAAGCGGCTTCGGCTTTACTCTCGGAACTCTCCAAAGAAAATTCTAAAGAAGAATGGGATTATGCTTTAAACAGACTCATTAAAGGTTTAACTTCCACCCGCCAGTCGGCTCGGTACGGTTTTTCCATGGCCTTAACCGAGATAATTCGGGATCTTGTTATGCTTGAATCTCATGAATTGACTATTGAGTCGTACTTGGATAAACTCATCGAAGCAAGCCATGTTTCTACCTCTATGAAGGGCCTGCAAATCCGGGCACTTCTATTTGGGCGTCTTTTCGGGTTCCAGGCCTTGATCAACGCCAAGTTGTTGCTTAATGCCAAGGTTTCCTCGCAGAAAATCTTGGTTAAATTTATTGAGGCCTTGGTGCATTTATCTGGAATGAAGTCTTGGTTGAGAGAAACGGCCATGTATCTGATGTGCCAATTCATGACTGAATACTTGGCTTCCGATTTCCAGGATGATCAGACCACAGTGGCTTTCTTGCAGAGCATCTGCGATGAGGGCTTGGTATTTACCACCGAGGGTCTTGCCGTGTACATGAGTATTCCGAGGGAGGACCTTCCTAGACTCTGTGACCAGTTGCGTTCATCCAGTCAATGGAAAAATAACGATCCGTTGACGAAAGGAAATTTGCCTACTTTGGCCAAAGTGCTAAAAGATGCCGAAATCGTGGACAGATTGGAGGATGACGAAAACGAGGATGCAGAAAAACAACCAAAGATGTCCAAAAACGGTAAGCAAAAGGGTTCGTGGTCTGCCAAGATCCCGTTCGTGTGGGATTTAATCTTGGCTCATTTTCTCAAAGTTTCTGAACAAGAAGAAGATGATTTCCTAGAGTCGAGTGAAGGATCAAAGAAACGCAAGAAATCATCGAGCCAACCAAAGAAAAAGGCTAAGGCCAATACAGTGGAGCTTATTTCCTTCAAGGACTTCTGGAATGCTGTAATTGACGATACTATGTTTGGTGAGAAATCCTCTCCCGAGCGTAAGTATTGGGGGCTTGACATTTTCACCAGATTCTTGGTTAAAATGCCCGCTTCTTTGGTGGGCTACACCTTGACGCCAAACCTTTTGCGGTGCCTTGCATTGAATGCCAGAAAAAGCGAACAACTCTTGAACAAGTTCTCCAAAAAGGCCTTAAATTCCATCATCCAAACCTGCCACGACGACTTGTCCAAGCTTGTGCCCTGTCTTCATGCTATCATTGCCGAAGATGCAGGAGGATACTGGAACTTGGACATCAGCACCAAGATTAAGGTCGTAGATTCGCTTGTGGGAATATTAGGCCAAGTGGACAACCCCAACTCGTTATCTGGTCCCAACCCCGAAGACCTAGTGTCTGGCATATATGACGTGTTATATCAGAGGTACAAGAGTGCTTTGAAGTCTCAGAAGGACATGCAACTATCAGACGAGCCCATCCACCAAAAGTACTCCAATGATATGATTCTCCGGTGGGTTTTGGACAAGATGCTCCTCTTGTTCAGATCCACCAAAAAACTTCAGAACTTGCCCACAAAAGCCATGGACGAATTTGTCAAGTTCATCATACAGCAAGGCTACTTTAAGCCCGTGAAGGGTCCCACGGCTTCGCAGACAATGCAGAAAACTGCGCATGAAAAGCTCAACTTGTTCCTTGCCGACTTCATCACGCAAAAGCGCAAGGATCATTCTTGGTCGCTTTACTGCGTCAAGCAGATGGAGAAGCTTGAGAAAAAGGAAGATCTTGAGTTGATTCTCGATCTTTCAGGCGAATTGGCTTCCGTCAGAGATGAAACCTTAGAGACCTTGGACGGTATCAAGCAGGCCATGAAAAGAGATTCTTCCAAAAAGGACCAGCACTACTGTTTTGAGTTATTGTTCTCCATGGTCCTTCTTCAGTTATATGTTGGAGAAGGCGAGACGGTGAGTGTTTTGGAGGACTTGAAGGTCAGCTACGTGAGCACTTTTGGTGAGGATAGTGATGATGTTGACTCCAGTGTGATCATCACCGAAGTCATTCTTTCCTTCATTTCCCGCAAATCTGGCTTGTTGAAGAAGGTTTCCAACATCGTATGGGAGTCTTTCATGTGTCAGTACATTAACGGAGAGTTAAATGTCAATTCCAAGTGCTTTGACCGTTTTTTTGAAATTTTGGCTGCTTCTGAGGACGCCCAAGGCCAAAAGAACTTATTTGAAGGTGAAGAAGAATTTGGAGCCAGTGCCAGCGAGGAGGAAAGTGATGATAAGGAAAGTGGCGAGGAAAGTGGCCACGAAAGCGATGAGGAAATTAGCAAGAAAAGAGAAGAGGATGATGAGACAAAGCGCATTTTTGCTAACGAAGCAGTGGAAAAGGAAACCAAAATCAAACTCGCCAATGCACTTGGAATTAATCAACACGACGGAGAAGTCAAGTTCGATGAGATCGATTCTTTTGGTGATGATGACGACAATTATGAATCCGAGTCCATGGATGATGAGCAGATGATGGCCATAGACGAGGAGTTGTCCAGAATCTTCAAGGAAAGACACACGGCACTCACTGCCAATAATCAGAACAAGAAGCGTGTGGAGGCAGTTCTGGCCAAGGATCAGGTCATCTTGTTTAAGAACAGGGTTCTCGATCTCATGGAGTCGTTTTTGAAGGAGCAGCCCAATTCGGTGCTTGGTCTCAGCTTCATTCGCCCCCTTGTGAGTGTCATCAACCTGACCAAAGATAAAAACGTGGGTGTGAAGGCTCACAAGCTTCTCAAAGCCAAAGTCAGTAAGGTCAAACCCAATGAAGCAGAAATCGCCCGGATATATCCTTCAAAGGAAGATATTGAGAAGTTTTGTAAAGATCTTCTCGAGGAAATCAAGTGGCTCCACCAAGAGGCCAGCACCAAGTCCCATAATAATGCACACGGAGCGGCATGCGGCCAGAGTTGTATTATTCTTTCGAGGTGCTTGGTTTCCATCAACAAAGACTACTTGCCGAAGATCATCTCCATCTACTCAGCTTCCATGACACAGTGGGCCATGGACCGCAAGAACAAGCTTCAGGCCACAGTATTTTTTGAGTTTATTAACTGGCTCAACGACAAGCGTGCATAGAATCATTGCGGCCGCATCTTATACATAGAAAGACGTTTAATTAAATTGTGGAATTGGTTTATATCTCCACTAATATAGATCTACTATATAGCTTTAAAATAATTTATTAAGCATGATACATATAGCTTTGTCTGGCTTG
This sequence comes from Metschnikowia santaceciliae, assembly GCA_002374485.1. NCBI lineage: Eukaryota > Fungi > Ascomycota > Pichiomycetes > Serinales > Metschnikowiaceae > Metschnikowia > Metschnikowia santaceciliae. The sequence goes on from NKZN01001771.1 coordinate 9,503, forward strand.
TCTTTTTTCGAGTCTTTTTCATCGCACCGGCCACTTAATTCTTTTGGCTGCATATTGTGTCCAATCTGCCTGACCTGTTCTAGAATCCCAAAGTCCCAAAGGGATCATTAAGCGTGCTTCGCAAACCCTTCCCCAAGGGTTTATCTTGCACATTCTTGAGACTCAAAAGATTTATTATCTCATCTCACAAATATTTTGTGTATCCTTTGCCAGCTGCCCTGCAGCCCTGGCGCTTTTGCTGCCGTCACGGCCTAGCCGATAGTCTTCTACAAAACCCTAAGTATTTGGTCCTGCAGTCGTCAGCATTGTACCCCATTAAGATAGCGAGGTTTTTTGCGTCTTTTTTTTGCGTCTTGTTGTTGTTCTTGTTTCTTCCTTGGGGTTGGTTCTCAAATCCCTTTCTTCATAGCAATTGTTTCCAGCAGTGTGTTTCATTCACAAACCTGTGCCAAAAACCTCAGTGAAATGTCTTCGAAAGTCAGCTGCAACTCTTCGCGCAGCTGTCTCACCATCTGGTGCTGAGTCTTGAGGCGTTCTAACTTCTCCAGTAAGATTTGCCGAACTTCATCCACTCGACACTTGTCCAAAAATTCAGCTTGGCCTTCGTCGCTTTCGCAGCCAATGAAGCTATCGAATTGGCGGTTGGTCAATTCCCCACACTTGATGAACTTCTTGTAGGTGTTCCTGAACAGTTCGTGGAACACCATCTTGTAGCTGAAGGCTTTTTCGTAGTTACCGAGAATATGCTCCAATTTGGTGGTAAATCCCACCTCGATTCTCTTGATTCCTTGGTAAATGCTGGCCTCCATCTTTCCCATGAGCAAGAGATCGTTCATGATCTCACTGAAGCACAGTTTCAACTTTCCGTAAATGTCCCCAGTTTTCTCGTGATTGCCAATGTCCACACAGTGGTTGTAAAAGGAGGCAGCAGCGGCCTTGATGTTGGCCATCAATGAATGAATGTACTTCTCGATAAGATCGTAGTTCTCAAGGCTTACCAATAGGTTTTCCTGGCACTTGCCCATGATCTTGTCTTGCGCAAGAATGACAGCCTTCATGTGCGACAATTGGGTGCAAAATTCCTCTGCGTCTGGAGTGCCCCAGTCACTGCGCGACTTGGCACACATCAATTCGTATTGTTGCAACACCGTTTCACTTGTATTGAACTCGACAGTCATGTCAATGTCACCAATCTCAATAAAGCTTCGATATCCACCTTTGATGCTTTTGTCCATGGAGCCGTTTTGGTGGTCGCCGGCTCCAGGTTGCTCGAGTCGCAAAGCTTCCTGCGAACATTTGACCAATTTGAATTTCATGTTGGTCACATAAGAATTGAATTTGATTTCAATGTTGGACTTCTTGATGCTTTTCAAGTTGATACACACGCATTTGAGGTCAATGCCTGCTCCCGTTTCCAACTTGGGAATGAAGAATTCCTCTAAGCCAAGATCGTGCCACCACTTGCTTTTAGGGTCCCTGACCCAGCAGTCAGTATCAAATAGTTCGTACTCCAGCTTTTCCTGAATTGAAACAATGTCTTCGAAGTCTTCAAAGTCTTCGCAGTCCATTTCGAAGATTGGATCACTAGCCTCAAATCTCACTTCTTCTTTGGATTCCAGTGCGAACACCTCCTCGATCTGCGAGGATTTTTGCATGAAAAATTTCTGGAGAGAGTTTTTAGAAAGTTTGGGACTCTTGAGACTCTTGTGAGTCCTTTTCATGCTAGCATCCAGGTCCTTTGTCTCAGAGATAGTGCCAAGTTTATTAACAAACCGCTTAGTTTGGAATTTGGGAATTCTTAAAGACCGGATGTTCAGCCTCGAAGCTTTTGGAGATGCACTAGCTTCGATTTCGGAGTCTTCGGAATTGCTTGAGACCGAATCGTCAACGCTCCAGTCGCTGGATTCCGATTGGGGTTCAAGATTAGTAAGCTCATGACTGGCCGCGCTCCCAACAGCTTCTTCAGAAGATACCAAAGATGATTGCGAATCTGTCTCTGAATAAGACTCTTCGTCAGATGGGTCCAAGTCTTCAAATACTTCCGATGCAATTGACTCATCGGAAGGTAAGGGGCTGTAATCACCCAAGTCGTAAGGGACGAATGGTGTAGTCTCAGCCAATGGGGAGTCTTCAAGTGATGCTGACAGTGGTGCACATTCTTGAAGCTCGCGGAGCACAAAAGCCTCATTTGCTTGGTGAATTTCTTTCAAAATACCAATTTTGGGAGTAGATTCTTGCAGAAAGTATCCAGCCAGGTCTGGTACATCTTCAATCAGTGCAGAGGGTACCTGCGAGTTCAGCTGCACCTCAGCCCCTGGGGCACAAATGAGGAGTCGCACGGTCTTCTTCTTTTGGTAAGCCGCGAACCTGCTTATAGCATCTGCTTGTGGCAAAATATCGGCAGCTTCTGGAGCTCCGGGACTTGAAAAACTCCTCAGAGTGTCCTCGGAGTTCACATCAGAGAGGTCCTTGGCCAGGACAGTCTCGGAAAGATCAACAATAGTCACTGATTCAGGATGAGAAGAGGCCCGAGGCCGCTTCAAGTAGCGCAGATCCACTAAGTTCTTCCAAAATACCGATCCAGCTTGGCGGCTGCCATTACACTTGTGGCGATACTCCAAAATCTCCGACTCAAACTCCCAGTTAGGAAGCTCAAGACAGTGCATAGTCTCAGACACGAGAATCACATCTGGCAGCGGCATCACTTCGGGCTCGGGCAAAACTTCTGGATTTGGTACCCCTTCTGGATCTGGTACCACATCTGGATTGGGTACCACATCAGGCTCCGGTTCCTGGCCAAAGTAAGAGGGCAGAATGACCAACTTAGGCCTGGCAGGTGCGCCCAAGACGATCCGCTTCACTGCATGCACCGCACTCAAACTGCAACAGTATGCGCGGTGTGCAGAAATACGGCGCGCGCCATTCTTCTCCACAGGACACTCGTTCCACTCACAAACTCGTACCCTCTGGCGGTAGCAGGCCTCGTGCCGTTCCAAGAGTCTTAATTCCAGAAAAATCTTGCTCCATTTTTTTGTAGACTTAAAATGTGCGTCGTGGTGGTTCTGCGAGCTCTTGAGCTTTTTAGGCATTGGTTGCTCCGGCAGCACAATCTCGGCTTTTGCACCCGGTGCTGCTGGCATTTGTTTCTTGAACATAGCCAAGCCTTTGGGCAGTAACAAGCTTTCTGAATTCCAGATATTCTTGATCTTTTTCTTGAACAGGACCAAATTTATGTCCTGAGATACTTCAGCTTGTCTCAGACAAGCTACATCAAGAACAGAATTCGAGGCTCCCGATTCACATTCCTGGTCGGAACCAGAAATATTTCCAAAGAGATCATCTACATCACTCTGTATGTCGCAGAATTCTTTGGGTGTAGTAACTGTTGTCGCCTTAAGAGAGGGGACTATGGAGTTCATGTCTACTTTTCGTTTCCGGGTTTCATCGCCGAAAAGCTCCAATGAAATCACCGAAGATTCACAGCTCAAAACATGAAGAGCCATGTCTGAGAAGATGGGACAGTAGTCACTCATCACGAAGTTTTCACTCAAAAAAATGTAATCAGTTGCTGATGGAAAGTTTGGTGGGGGCTTGTAAAGTCGTTCTTTTTCTGCGAGATATCAAAGGTTCAATACCGTATGTATTGAAGTTAATAGCTGGGAGAAAGAATGAGGACAAAATAATTCTGGTTGAGAAATTTAGTCTTATATATTAGTGTCACATACCACAAATCTAACCTCAATTGTGTATGCTTTCGCACCCATACTAGAATCTGGTCCGCTGAGCACACTGCGGAAAGCTATCTAGCCGATGTGAATTTGAAGCCTATTTAAAAAGTAGGTCCAAAATTGAAGCAAAAATAATATCGCAGACTGTAAAATCAATTTGCCTTGCAGACTGCAAAACACTTTTGTAGTCTGCAGTTTGCAAATTTTAGACTGCAGGTTGTGTCAACAAGCACCTAGCATGAACGGAAACAAGGTACTTCGTAGGGTGTTGTATGCAGACCAGTGACGTACTATGTGCAGGTAACTGGCGAGTGAAGGGTTTTCACTCGCCTCACACCTCAGATAGAACTTCGGTCTTGTAAGGTACAACTTACATATCCCTGTATATCGATATATACTAAAACATAGGTTGAAAGGTTGCGAAAACTGCCTCATAGTATATGCCCAAAAGCCACGAGCCTGACCTGCAACAAATGGTTGTTGAAGCAATTCAGTTAAACAGTTTTCTGGGTTTCTTTGAGAACCATGATTAATATAGAAATACATCCTGCCAGACTGAGGTGGTGCATATCTACTACTGCACAACAAACAGTATTACCCTTTTATCTCTTTCATTCAATACAAAACAGGTATAGTATAGTAAGGGTAGTAAATGCTCAACTTCGCTATCCATAATGGTCCAAGAGAAATCAATTCTGCCCTGTGAGAACCTGATCTCAGGAAGCTTCGTCACCCAAAAACGATACAAGCGAAATCTATAATTAAAACCCATTTCAAAAGTAATAATTAATTATAATAACTCAAAAGGTTCCTCCGCTAAGCTAACGCCACTTCTTAATGAATTCGAAACTGTAACAAACAGAGTATAGTTTCTTTGAGAAGTTATATACCGCCACAAGACCCCTACCCCCTAAACTGCTTTAGACTGAATTACATGTACGTAGATTACCTTCACGATATTATCTCTCCTAGTGCTATTGCACTCTAGACATTATGAATCTCACAGCCATGTAATTGCACATGACCTATTACAGCTGGCATACAATCTGTAAAAGGGAATGATAGGCTCCGTGCTCCAGGAACTGAATCAAGTTACGCATTGCATTATGCAAGTAAATGCGCAAGTGTGAATGTCGTCACATTGTCTAAAGTGTGCATTGTCTAAAGTGTAAAAGGAAACGTGGAACCGTAAAAATAAATTATTGAAGAAATCAACTTTCAGTGATTCTTATTTCTAGGGGCCATGGATTGATTACGGATTAATTGAAAAGCCTATTTTTTTAACCATACAAACGTGTGTGATGAAAAAAGGATACATGTCTTCAGATAAGATACCCTCAATTTAGTAACAATAAATGTCATAACTAAATATTCAATAGGAGTTAATCGTTCTAGGTTGTTATAATGGCAATTAAACGGATAAACAATAGCTGAGAGGGTACTTTTAAAGAGAGGAAAGTCCATAACATCTGCATGCAGCAGTGCATGTTCACAGTTACTTTTAGCGATTATTTTAAACTCTTGCGTGATTCCTTACACAATTGAGTTCTGTATAATTGGTAGTCTATATAAGATGCCGACTCGCCTGCCCAAAAAACTTCAAACACTAGCATGAACATCGTTCACTTACTTTTACATCTCTTTTTTGCCAGCCTTGTTTGGGGAATCACTATCAAACCATTGGTCTTTTTTGCTAAACTCGATGAAGAATTGATACCACTCTCTAGCTTCTCATATATTTCTAACGGTATTGAATTCAGGGCATTATCTTAGGGATTGGATATCGATCCTGTCAAATTTACCTTGAAAGAAAACTACGTTTACACCAAAGATGCGGAGTTTTTGGCTTTCCACAATGGTTTAGTTGGCTTTGGTCCCATAGTCGATAAGGTGAAAGTGGAGTTGGATACAAAATAGAGGTTTTTGAAAGATCCTTTTTACTCATGCGATGCATTCAACCAGACGGTGTTCGTGATTAAACAAGGGGCAACGTTCAAAGAGCTGGCATCTTGTTTCGAAGTGCAAATCTACTTCTTGGATCATGAGATTGGGAGTGCTGAGTCTCTTTTTCGTGTACGCAAAAGTCTTTCTGAATACGCGAAACATCTTTTTGTAGGCGTAAACCCTCTTCCTAAAGAACATCCTAATTTTGAAGAAGATAAGAATCTTTCCAAGAAAACGATATTTATGTACCTGATGAACTTGATAAGGAAATGAGTCAGTCATTTAATATATCCTCTGACTTTCCCATGGCCTTCTATGCAAAAATCAACGATACCTTGGTGCGACTCTTCGGTAAGCTCTTCAACAGAACAGACCGCAGCGTATTTTCCTATGGAAACACATAGGCCAAACCCACTTTATTCACCTTAAAAAACAGTTATGCATTTATTAGAGACACAATAATCCCGGGTATGCAGGATTTATAGACAATGGATTTTATTTTGGTACTACTGTTCCCAGAAGTATGTTGAACTTGGATAATGAAATGAGGCTTCGCAATTTTGACTACTAATCTTGTCAGGAATTCAACAGACCTCATGTGATTAAACCCAAATCCGATAATGCGTCCTCTTGTACTACGACAAAAGTAACATTGCTATGCAAGATTTGCTTGAGGAAGATGAAGAATAGGTACCTGTGAGTGTGACAACCCTTTTAGCTGACGTTGGAAACCAAGCCAGAAAGAAAGAAACGTTAAATATATTGATTTCTCTATGTCTAAAATAAGTGACTGCTTTTGTTTGGGTGATCTTAATCACACATCTTCCATTATCCTGGAATTGCAGTTGGGCAGTTGTTTCTAAGTAAAATGTGGCTATAAAGTCATCCACCAACCAAACTGATAACAAGACAGTAGCTTTCCATCTAACACTAAAAATAAGACTGAATATTTTCAATGTTTAAATTGTACGGCTTCCAACACCAGAAAACTATTTGGCTGTATCTCCCACCAATGTTAATAAAAGCTATGCCAGCCACCTTACTTTTTGCATGTAAGGGTCCACATTGGTAGTCACGATGTGAGAGGAGTTTTGAAACTATTTACTTTGAATGGCCTACTTTTACTACATTATCTAAGTCTGAAGAATGAATAATTTCCAAGACCTTAACATACACAATTCTCTTTGTCAATACGGCTTCCAAAAAAGCTGTTAGCACGTGTCTTCTTTAAGTCTCTGCTTTCCTGTATCAGTCACATGAATTTTTGATGAGCGTTTCAAATCATAAGGATATAGGAGTATTGATGTCAGTCTTGAAAGACGTGCAGACTTTAGAGTGTTTTACACATTGGACACATCGGCCATTCCGTAACAGGACCTGTATTTAGTCATGAAATTAAAAGTCCATGATGGAATAAAAACAGCGCGGCAAAATGTTTCGAACCAAGAAGACAGAATGGTTCAAACCAAATGGCGTAATGTTTCACACCAACTTTCATTAGAATTCAATATCCTGAAAGCTTAAATCTGGAGGATTACGTCATATGTACTACATTTGGGAGTCTTGCAATACCAATCAAGGGTGAAAAACGGACGGAACTTTTGCAGTTGCGCACTCAGCAAGATTGTCAGGTGTTTAGGAAGTGAGACAAGTTTCTTAGTCAAGTGTGTCTTCAAATAGGGTGA
>NKZN01001772.1:0-52541 GCA_002374485.1 Metschnikowia santaceciliae
GAGAGTCTTCTTGCCTAGTTTTTGCACCCAAAGTTGTTGGAACTGGTCCATGTACTGCTCCTTGAGGTCACAAGCATCCATATGGCCACTTATCACATTTGTTAAACTCTCAGTGAAGCCAGCCTTGATCTTTTCAATGCTTTCCTTGGCACTGTGGTCCATTTTCTTGATTGATTCCAAGTGTTCCTTTACTGCACCAAGTCTTTGCTCATATTCATCAACTTCAGTCGCTTTGTTGTCTGCGCTGGCCATGTCGGTGCATATTTTCACAAAGACATCGCCAGTAACCTGGAGATTTTCAAGTATTGATTTTAGGTAAGTCTCAACCCGGTCATGGATATCAAACTGTGCCAAGAACTTCTTTTTGCATTGGTTCATCAAGCCATCTTGTGCTCGCACCAATGCTCGCAAGTGCGAAAGCTGATCAGTGCATGACCCCAGCAGCACAACCAGAGGCCGGTCCTGGGTCACATCCAGCTTTGAAACACCAATGAAAGTGGGAGCTGGTGCTCCAAAAAGGCCAGTGTTTTTGACCTCTTCGAATCTCATGGATTCTTGCTTCTCCACACTTACTACGAGTCTCAAGTAGGCCAAGTACTCATTGATTTTGTTTTCGCACTCAGTAATGCAGAAAATCTTCAAGTCCACACTAAGACATTTTAATTCAAAAGTGTTTTTGTTGAGGTGAGGAACCAAGACTGCTTCCATGTTGAGCTGAATCCACATTTGGCTTTTGGGTTTGTGGAGCCAGCTGTCCACCTGCGACTCTGAAGTGATCGCACCGGCAATCTTCTTAACAATGCTGAGAGGAGTGGACTTTTCAGGTAAGACCACTTTCTGTGAAGTCTTCGTAGGAACAACAGCTTTTCTAGTAGTAGAAGCCTCTAGTTTGCTGCGGTCCGATTTCCTACCAGTGGCTTTGGGCCCTTGCTCAAGCTTGAAACCAGCCTTGAGTGAGTGCGGGATCGATCTAGGGCCGAGAGTATTTGCCTTTGTGACTTGGTCAAACAATTTGGCTTGGTGGATTTTAAACCCGGGGTCACTTTTGGAACTGGCGATAGTGAGAGACTTGTAGGTGTCTTGTCTCACTTCCAAAGGGGTGAGCTGAGGAATAACATTCTCAATCGCGGCTATGACATTGTCACCATGGTCCGCGTTGGAGCTGTTACCGAATGACTTTAAGGTGAGTGTCAGATCAGGTAAGGGGAGCGACGCTAAAACATTCACCGGAACCTTTGAAGCTTCCTTGACTGTCTTGACTTTAACTGCGTTTCCCGCGGGTTTGACTGCTTTGACTTCCGAGACTCTGACTTCTCTCTTTGGATGCAGTAAGTTCGGAATCTGAGAGGCATTTAACTTGCTGCATGGTCCCAATGTTTTCCTAGCGTGAGAAGGGGCGGCTTGCTTTGAACGCCTATTGTCAATGGCATTCAGGTGGTCGAGTTCCTTGTCAAGCTTAACACGAAAATTCGAAATCTCTTGTTTTTCTTTGTAGTGAGCCCGTGAAAGGGCCACAAACTGAGCGGGACTCATGTCCCCGTAGGGATTGTTGGAAGGATCATTCCAGTTAATCAAGTCCTCGCTTACTCGTTTGAAACCCACTCTCAATGCCAACACTCTGAGCTTGCAAAAAGCGCGACTCGCGGAAATGCGCCGCACTTTCTGGTCTTCAACTGGACACTCACAGAAAATGCACACCGACTTTCTTTGAATGAAGCATGCATTGTGCTTTTTCCAAAGTCGGATTTTGTCAAGCAAGTGGCTCCATTTCTTAGTAGCTTGGAAGTGGGCCGCATGCTTGTTTTGTTGCCTCTTGAGATTCTTAGGCATTGGGCCGTTTTCGCACCCAGTTCCGGGTGCGGCAGGCATTTCCTTTTTGAACAAGGCAAGACCTTTAGGCAGCAACAAGCCCCGGAGTTTTTCCGTAGAGGTTTGTTTTGGCTTTTGGATAGTATTTTGATGTGTCTGATATGTTGTTTCCCCACTCAAAGTGTCAAATATTGGTCTACTTGAGAAACGAGTAGGAGGGCATTCCGACGTTTCGGGAGATTCATAAACAGGGTTCACATCGGAATCCCATATGTTGAGACGTTGCTGGACAGAGCTGAAATCACTGTTTGCCATAAAGGGTTTCATGTTCTCTTTAAAATGAGGGTCTCTCTTTCCACTTTTTGTGGCTGCGAAAGCTGGTGGGTTCTGTCTCATGGTGAACACGGTTGGAATTAATTTCAAGATTTAAAGTAATCAAAACAAATTCAAATGGATTGGAAAATCTTGTCTGGTCTCGAAGCATCAAAAGGCAAAACGTTCTTTGTTTGATGGTGGAGGAGGAGATAAGAAAGTAGTTGGTGCAAGAGAGTAGTTCACATAAATCCGTGAGAATAAGCACATATCTCCACACGACCACAAACCGGGGCACATGTACATTAACTAAAATGAACTTTGTATTTTTGTGCAGTCTTCTAATCTGGAAACCAATTTTTGATAAGTTTGGTTTGATAATCTAATTCTATATATCAGTTCAAATACCACAACACAACAACTGCAATATTAATCTATTACTCATAAATATTTAGCTACTATTCATAAAAAACGAAAACGCTCGAAAACTATTTTAATGAAGAGCTCTATATTGATTTAATGATGTAAGTTTTGTTAGAATCTTGTGATGGGGCACTTAGATCTGTGGACTCACTTAAAACTGCTTGATATGCCGTTCTACATACTCTATTCTACACTATACTATGTTTGGTGGTGAGCATAGTGAAACATATATGAGGAAATTAATCACTAGTGTATGAGTTGACTCATTTTACAAAACTTTGCTTGCATGTGTAAGTCAATTTATGTAGTGTATTTTCCCACGGTGTGTCTCCTAATCTGCGGCTCATACACACTAACATGAATTGAAAACCTTCCCAGTATTTTCTAAAAGAGTCTGATATTGTATCTTGGATGCTATGCTCTTTCGTATCATTATTGTATAAGTGATTCTAGAACATTTCTTTATTTCATGAATTTCGATATTCTTTTAACATAGTGAACCTAAGACATTTACTTTCGGTTGAGGCAATTCCAAGTGGAATATACTGTTTCCCTTCCGATCAAGGCCACTTAAGGCCACAGTGCCGCTGTATAGTTAAGAGAATAACATGAGCTGAAGAAGTGTGACAATGGTATTGTATGATACTAATTGTAGTAGTGTATAGCAGCTACCAGTGAATAATTTTAGTATATAGTGATAGTGCATAGTGGTAAAGCCTGGCCCAGTTCTTGATACAGTGTTTTTCAAAACTATTCAAACCAGCGTGACAAAATGTTTCAAACCAGCGCGACAAAATGTTTCGAACCAAGAAGACAGAATGGTTCAAACCAAATGGCGTAATGTTTCACACCAACTTTTATTAGAATTCAATATTCAGAAATCTTAAAACTGGACGATTACCTCTTATATACTACATTTGGGAGTCTTGCAGTACCAATCAAGGGAGAAAAACGGACGGAACTGAACTGGTTTCCTTATTATCCTGTATACAACAGCTTGCCCATTTGGTTTGAAAGATTGTGCGAAGGGGTACGAAACATTTTGTTGCGCTGGTTTGAATAGTTTTGAAAAACACTGTACAGTCATGAGTCCGGGTATCTTACAATAGCCAGTATTTAGTGGAGGTTGAACAAAGACTAGCCATGGAAATAGTCCTATACCTAACATCCTACATATGACGACTAGTCTTGAATAAAAGCGTCATATATATTAATTAACCAAAGTTTATAGGGAAGATAAGAAAAAAGAAGGGAGGATAAAAAAAGGGAGAAGAAAGGGGAAGGGAATGGGAAAGGAAGAAGACACGAGAGGACCCATTTTATGTGCAGGGCAACATAATCATCTTTAGGCGATTTATATTTCTGAAATACCAAATTTTTAGATAGAAATTCCTCATCTCTTCTAACCCGATCTAACAATAGTAGCATACCTGGTTTACCCTTTTTGCATCCATCGCCTGTCATGCAGGACGTGGTAAAGAACACATGTCCCGCGTATTCCATACTTAATCTTCGGGTCGTGCACAAACCATATTACATTGACTAAACTGCTTAAATCTATAAATCACCGAAGATTTTTCTACTCAAATAATTAGAGGTGGGTTACTTTTATTTCAAGATCAATTCTCTACTACGTTTTAAACACATCTCTAATGCTAGAAAAGCACATGGTGGGCGTATAAGCAATATTCTTGGTACACTTTATTTCCTACACTTCTTAGCATTCGAGCTTTCAGGAACTAGACTTATATAAAAAGATTTGACTGGTAGGTTCTATTATATCAGTTTTTCTTGGTAAAAAAGGTCTGGGTGAATGATTTTGCCTGAATAACCCGTCCTTTTTACTGAAATAATCACGTGCCTATGCACGGAGTATCGTGTCAGTACTATTGGATCAATAGAACGGGTGATTCGCCACGCTGTGAACGGCTTTTTTTCTTTCTTTTTTTTGGTGTGTTAGTGTACGGGTGTTTAGAATAATGAGGTACGGAGGTAAATAGTCGGGAGGTACGGATGTAAGTATGATTTTCATGTACAGAACGCGATGCTCTGCAAGCCCCACAGTTGAACAACATCCATCTCCCCAAACAAGTCCTCCCAGCCCATTTCCAGCATAAGATTCTCCTTCCATGAAGCCCAAAAAAGAGGCCTCCATCGATACGTTGGCGCTCACGGAGTCGCTCGGGCTCAAAACCCACCGCAGGGAATGCCGCAAAACATGGCTGAAAGAAGAGGACCAACGGCTTTTGGACCGGCTAAATGCGTTTTATCCGCATCAGATGGCCAGAAAAACGTTGGACGCACGTGAAGTTGACTGGGACACGATTTCGGCGGTTTTTTCGGGAAGACGCAAGGCCAACGACTGCAAAAAGCGCTGGACAACCTCTCTAAATCCCCATCTTCGTCGTGGCAAGTGGACTGAAGAGGAAGACCGTCATTTGGTAGAAATGTACAACAAATACGGTGCGTTATGGCAGCAGGTGGCTCTGCATATAGCGGGACGGACAGAGCACCAGTGTCTGAAACGGTACTTCGAGGTTTTGGACCCTAGTGTGGCGAACCGGCTCCAACCTTGGTCAGAGGCCGAGGATTTACGGCTTATTGACCTCGTGGAGCAGTATGGCACGAAGTGGCGGACTATAGCCCAGAACCTTGAGTCCCGGCCGCCACTTACATGTAGGAACCGGTGGAGGAACCTCCTTACTCTGGTAGTTCGGGAGCGGGCGAGCGCCTCCATCATGTCACGGATGTCGGAGGTTGCGGGGGTAATAAAGGAGGAGAATCCAGGAGATGGACCTCGGCCCGACAACAACTCCGATAAATCGCCCAGTTCGGCAACTTCCGACACCGGCAACGTGGAACCCTCGTACCCTGACACTAGGCCTTCGCCTGCGTCGTTCACCGAAAGCGGTAACTCTTCCGCCTCCATTTCGGCTCGGCCCCCGCTTTCCCAGCTACTACAGCCGAAAAGCCGAAACTCCGTACATTCGGAGCCGAAGATGGCGCCGCCTGCTCTTTACCAATCGGGAAGGAATTCGGAGTCTGAGCTCTTGGCACTGGTTCGTGCCTCCGTCAAGCTACCGGCCACCACCGAATGGCTGTATGCACTCTCACCGCTAAACAGCTCGTCGGGCCGGTACCCGGAGATGGAAAACGGACAGGGGCAGGAATTTGGAACCCCAAAAGGCTTCATTGGCTCTATGCATTTGGTGGAAGCCCTTATCCTGCACGCAGCACGGCACAACGTCAAGATCGAACTCCACCAGCACCACTATTATCGGAACGAGTATTTGCCTATGCACGATCTCCAAACCAGCCAACCATCGCCGCAGAGCAGCCACAGTTTTTCTGGCAGTGACCATGGCTCGGAACGGAAATTGCCACAGCTCTACAATCTCGGGCCCGATGTGCACGTGACTCGCTTCCAGCACTTCAACTATCTTCCGCCACTGACGCCGCTTCCGCAGTTGCAACTGTCTAGCAACCTGCCCGATGGCCACAGAGTGCCAGTGAGCCGTGAGAGTAGCACTGAAAGCGGTAAAGAATCAGACCTACGACGGCTCCTTAACGCCCAAGAACCGTATGCAGGAAACACCGGTTCGGACGACCAAATGGGCACTCTGGTCCGTAGAAGAACACTGACGGACATTCTGGCTACTCCTAAGCGGCAGCGCATGGCGTCGAATCCCGAACCTGACGAAGGCCTCAATTTTTTCGAGTCCATTCGGACGCTCCACAAGCAAGACCCTGGAGGGCCGGCCGACGAGGGTACCAAAAACCATCTGCATGTGAACTTTCTTCCTGTTTCCCAACACCATCCGCTTCATTCCACTGGTGACACTCCGGGGCCTGAAGACTGGGGAATTGACGAAGATGACGAGGACTTTATGAGTGCTTTTGGCCTCTACGCCCACATGCGAGATAAACCGTTGGAGCCACAGATGACGATGGACGATGCCGATGAGTTCTTTCCATTCAATCCTTCTTAAACTAGTATTAGGAGACTCGTACATTCGTACAACATAAAAAAAGTATCATCCACAGCGTAATACATATAAGAGGTCACTCTCTATAGGTGACTTTTCTTTAGAGGTATTATGGACTGCGCACTATCCTTGTATATGCGACGCCATTAGAGTTTAATTGATATCTAATCTCAAGTAGTGATCTGTTTGGTTGGGGTGACAACTGTAAATTAATGCAGGTATTAAGAGGGTCACAAGGTTGTAGCACTATAGGAGTGCATACAAGTAAAAAACCAAGAAACTACTATTATTTTCTATTGACTTTATTTTTCTATTCTTAATTTTTCTATTCAGGAATGAGAAGATGAAGTGAAAATTACAATTTCAAAGAATGTACTACCGCGAATACCCCACTCTGGGCCAGTATAAGTATAGAATATTTTACAGTAATGTATGAGGCCAGTTTGAGTAGTAAAATAGAGTATAGAGTAGTGATTAAAGATGAGTCATACATCAATATGATAGAGAATGTAAGTTTGTACAGAGAAGCCCATGAAGTATAAAGTATTGTAAAGTGTATAAAGTTTGGTACAGAGTAGACCGAGGAAAGTATATATATATATAGTGTAAGAGTATTGAATATATACTCAAGGTATGGGCATGAGTATAAGCATCAGTAGAAGTGTTAGACCACCATAGGTGATGCTCTACCTATTGATATAATTGGGTCTTCACTGTCTAATCCTAACAATGGTCATTTTAAGATGCCGTCTCAACATCGTATGGTAGGTCGCCGAGTATTGTGAACCTTCACCGCTATTATTAGCGTGCTGAGTTTTGTACTCACGTCCTCTTTCCAAAAATTAACTATGCGAACCAGATTCCTCCCTTAGAAAATTTATACACTAATGAACACAGGTAAATAAATACTACACTTAACGACTAAAGAGTCCAACAAAATGTATGAGTATGAGTGACTATGAGTATGAGTGACTATGAGTATGAGTGACTATGAGTATGAGTGGATGAGTAAGAAGTTGTATAAAGTTGACACAATGAGTTTCGTCTTATAAAGATATGTAAATGAGCTATAAAGGAGTATACAAGGGTTTATAAATTTGTGTTTAATAGACTGATAGATAGTAATTTATAGTGGTATATATGGTAAATAGATTACACCTTTGAGTCGTAGAAGACGGGCAAACAATCTGCAATTATTTATATTTAGTACCAATGAACATGATCATAGATTAACCGTATTAATTATATATAAGATTTACCACTGCTAATGACTTTTTGAATAATTACCATTTGAGATAATTAAGTAGAATTTCAAGAACTAGTCACATGTATCTCCAGGTTCTATTCATGTGTGACTCAAGTACTAGTAACATGACTTAATAAAATAAACGATTACCCATTTCAATAAAATATTGATCTTGCATAATTACTCCACTCCACTATACACCACTCCCACTACTCTATACTCTACAATACTGACTAATAGGGAATACTAGCTACAGTAAGTACTACAAAAATACTGTGATAATTACCTACAATAGTGAACTTACTTCTACAATAAATACACTACTGCACTAAATAGACTTATACCAGTGAGTTGCACTATCATTAATTTCTGATGACTCTTTACTTAGCAGCTGTTCACTGATGAACAGTTAGCACCGTCTACAATTTCTTAAAGAAGATGAAAATAAACTCAGCTAGAGTAGGATAGATTCAGTTAGAACTCGATGGACTCAGGTGGACTCAGTCACAGCTCGATAGATATATTCACTTTGTATGATGGTATGATGGTATGATGGTATGATGGTATGATGGTATGATGGTATGGTAGTCCATAGCTAGCAGATATCTCTATTATAACTCTCTCAATCTAGTGTAATAGTATGTGTGATTACCATGGACAATTTTGACCCCACTGCCGATGCCCCAAGTACCTCCGAGCTTCTTGTTCCATCCAATGTCTTCAAGATTTATTCATTCAACCACCTGGTTCCCCTGAAACTGTTAAATGACTTATTTTTATTGGATATCAGAAAAAAAAAGAAGATCAAAACCTGCAAGGACAACAGTCAAGGTATTGTATTATGTACCAAACTGTAGTATAACATGTACTAGACAGTACATTATGTCTTTCTTAGTGTATCACGTCTTTAGTTCATCATGTCCTTGGTGTATTATGTACCTACTATACTGTACTAATGTGGCATTTAAACAACACTGTACAATAGAGTAAATTATAGCATGATACGGTAAACGACAGTGGTGTAGAGCAGAGTACAGTACAGCATAGTAGTGTAATGTAGTGTGGTACAGCAATAAAGTGGTATATTAGTAGAGTTAGTGATTAATGAGTACCGTTCTATGTACTGCTAAAGTACAGTAGCTTTATTAGTGGAGTGTAATGTCTTCTAGTGTAGTGTTGTACACAATTTTACATTACAATATAGTACAGTGGTAATGAATCATAGTATAATACAGTATAGTAGAGTAAATGTTAGTATAGTAGAGTAAATGTTAGTATAGTAGAGTAAATGTTAGTATAGTAGAGTAAATGTTAGTATAGTAGAGTAAATGTTAGTATAGTATAGTATAGTATAGTACAGTATAGTACAGTAAGATAGCGTAATACAGCATCACATCTACTCTATATACTGTACTCTACATGCTCCTGAGTTATGTGAAGTACTAATACTCTGGATAAAATAATTAATGAAGCGATACTTGTATGATATTGATCGGAGCTCAGACTTGAAATCCTACTGTGGATTAGAGCAGTGGAGCAGTATTAGAGTATCACACAATCTAGATGATAGTCTATAGAGATGAACCTGCCCGTATCAATAATTTGATACCAGATCTAACCACCGAAAATTGACTTCAACACCACTAATTGGGTTTGAATCCAGACTTATACTCCTTCAGCACCTTGTTACCTGCATATAAGCAACACTTCAGATCTTGTTGAATCCAAAAGCCCAGCATAAAATATTCTGCTCTGAAAATGCATAGGCCTGGACTCTTTCTAAACCGGGGATTGGTTCTAAACTGCTGTTGTCCCCAAATTCCTGCATACACATCAGGGTGACTTGGGCTGTTCAGTCAGTGACCAAGACAATGACCACGTGCGTACCGTACGGTATCCACAACTTGCATAGGACCCCAGGACTTGCATTTCAGTGTACAAATTGCATCCCAGCAATCCAGATCCTGCATACCAAAAGGGTATAACTGACCCATTGGCCAATTTGCGGTTTCCCTTTTTTTTGAAACTGTAAAATTTTAGGCCTCACTCTTTTTACCACGTTGTGCGACTGCCTCAAATCCTGATTCCTGTAGATTCCAACTTGATCCAAAATGATTTACCCTGATTTTCAGCCTGTAGATTATGATCTGTAATTTTTTTTCTTTTTTGAAAAAGCCATGTGGGTGTCCGAGCACGTGACCTGATCCGAGAATTCCATTACTGTTGATCCACCTCTTTAATCCATCAAAACATTCCATTGAATTTTTGACTAGTTCTCTTTCTCGTATTTCCTTCACATTTCCACGATTTCTCCTCCGCTAATCTCTCCATTTCCACATTTCCACAGTTTCACATTTTTAGCATTTCCACATTTTAACCTTATCACCTGTTCTACTATTCCAGCTTATTTTTTTCCTTCTTCTCTTCCTTCTTCTTTCTTGATTTCTTTTTCTTTGTCATCTGCTTCTTATTCTTTCATTGCCGTTTTGGGCTTGCCCTGCCTGTACTTGTCGAACGCATCGCTTTATCATGCTCCGGGCCGCACCGCGCCTCCACAGAAAGTGATCGACCGTCGTAAGTACAACTGATTTGGTAGACATTATCTCCGGTGCACCCCGGAACTCAGCCTTTTTACCAGCTCCTCCCCACACCTCTGTACGCTTTCCCGGACTCTTATTGGCCATTTTTAAACTGCTTTTTCACCTCCTGGCTCCAGCTCAAGGAGTCCACAGTCCAGTCACTCCGTCACATCTTCCATCAGCGAACCTATCAACCATCATCAGCCATCATAACCAGTCACTATCCGCCATTATCAGTGAACCAATCAACCTTCATTAGTCACCATAATCAGTCACAATCATAACTGTCATCAGTCAACCATTCAATCTATGACTTCTCGAAAAACTCCCCATGCTATGGATGTGGCCCTGGATTTGCAGGTGCTAGTAGCCCGGGAGTTTCGCCAGCTCCAGCGAGACCCCAAGCTCCAGAACATGTCCATCTTCGACTTGATAGACCACTGCACCGATACCTTTGAGTCTGTGCTCTCCACACTGGACAGCTTAGCACGGTTCGTCCAGGCATACTTGATTTTCAATTATTTCATCAACAACTTCATCATGATGCACTTCAACGGATTCCAAGACTTCCTCGAGTCCGCCCACAACGACTTTGTGCTCTACTTGAATTTGTACAGCTTCTTCAAGTTCGAGTCCGAAGCAAACGAGACCCTGACCCTACCGAAAAACGGCAAGGTCTTTGAGTATTCTGGTCTGCACGTCCATCTGAGCAAGGTGATCGACGTGATCCTCGCATACCTCCAAGAAAACCGTCTTCTTTCTTTTGACATCGCTCTTCTCCACAACTGGCTCGATACGTATATCGAATATTATCGCCATAACGAGGGAGGCCTGGCCGGTTCCGACAGCCCAACCAAAAAGACAAATCCACACACAACAAATTCTAAAAGAGCGAGCCAATCAGAACAGAGTCCAAGAATGTCCCACAAAAGGAAACCATCAAAAACCAGTCCAAGGTTACCAGGACCAACTCCCGAAATGACAGGGTCGCAGATGCAGTCGCCCGTGTCGACGTTTCGGTCTCCCGACTCCAAATTCTCCGCTCGTTTCGAGGACCTTGACTTTTCCGACGACGACCTTTTTGAGTTCAACTCCAAATTCCCCGATCTTGCTCCAGACAAATCTCCAAGCCGTCTGGCTCCATATCCCGTGGAGATTCCAAGAACAGCCACTTTACCTTACTCAAAAAGTCAGGTAATTGAGCAGGGTGTAAGAGAAAATGGAAACATTCATGGGAATCAAAATGGCATAAATGGAAGTCAAAATGGAGTTTATGCAAATGAAATGAATGGAGGTCAGAATGGCATGCAGAGGAACCAAAATGGAGTTTATACAAATGGAATGAATGGAGCTCAAAACGGAAGCGGTTTCTTGCCTTATTCGACAAGACCGCCTGTTCCCGTTCCAAGTTCCCATGAATACATAAGGAATGGACAGTATGAGCGTGGCCGATCGGAAACTCCCCCCAATCCTCCTGCTCATCAGAATCCAGCACAGCATTTTCCACTCAATCAGAATCCCCATCAGAATCCCCATCAGAATCCTCCTCATCAAAAATTTCCAGTCCACCAAAATCCAGTCCCTCTACATTATCCAGTCCATCAAAATCCTACTCAACAGAATTTTCCAGTCCATTCAAATATCCCAGGGCCGTCTCCTTATCAGAATATTCCAGGGCCGTCTCCAAACCCAAATCTCCAATACCAAGCACCAGGGTTTCAATATCACACATCCACTTATCAAGGGCTGAACTCCCAAATCACCCTAAATGGAAACACCGGCAAACCTCGCCAAGCAAACCCCTTCCTCCGGGATTATGCCGTGTGTGGGCTCAAAAACCTTGGCTCGTCCTGTTACATCAACCTGACGCTCCAAGTGCTTGCAGCAATTGGGTTTTTGGGAAAGTTCTTAGCGACCGCCAACAAGAATGGGCGCATTGCTCCAAACTCGCTGACAGATGCCATGTTTGGCCTCATCAGCACCTTCAACGCCAACGGTGGCGCCAACGTGGCTCCCACCAAGTTCCTCCGTATTTTGGCCTCAGCAAAACCAGACTTTAACATTCCTTACGAGCAGCAGGATGCCCAGGAGTTTCTCTTGTTCTTATTGGACAAAATGCACGCCGAATTGGCCACCAAACCCACTGATACGGAGGAGTTCGTGGACTACTCCAAGAAATGGAGAATCAACGTCAATCCCAAGGAGAAAACCGAGTACTATAAGTGGTACAACGGACTTTTGAAACAGGAGGGAGAGTCAATCATCAACGACATTTTCCAAGGCCACATCCAGAGTAAGTTGCTCTGCAACACGTGCGGCCACCACTCCATCAGCTATAGCTCTTTCAATATCCTATCGCTTCCCATCCCTGGAGGAAATGATCAACATGTGGACTTGACCGACTGCCTCAAGTACTATACGCAGGACGAGGTCTTGAGCGGAGAAAATGCATGGCGGTGTCCGAAATGCAACAAGGAAAAGTCCGACGAAAGCAATCCCATGGATATTGTGTTCCAGCCAAAAAGAGGACTTTTCAAGTTTTCCAAAAGAAGTAAATCGCCGGGTAAAAAGGCTGCTGTGCCTGCACCTCCCACCACGAATATCTCCATCAAGCAGCTCAGCTTTATTAAGCTTCCGCCGGTTCTTTTCATTCACCTCTCTCGGTTTTCAATGCTCAATGTCACGGATAAGTTGAACACCGACATCATCTATCCATTGAGGTTGAAGTTCAACCACACGTCCCACGACATATACTATAGCTTGACCGGTTTGATTAACCACTTTGGGACGCTTAAATCGGGCCACTATACGTCATTAGTCAATAAGCGCAAGGTGCCAAAGGGCGAGGACTCCTTAGCCAACCCTTTTTGGTGCTATTTTGACGATGACAACGTGCGGCTGAATGTGAAGCATGGCGACATCGCTTCTTTGGACGGCAGCTCGCTTCACTCCAGGGACGTCTATGTCTTGTGCTATGAGAGAATGTAGCACCAGGAAAAATCCATAGAAATAAAACAGCATATGAAGCAGATATCAAATAATGAAAATTTGATATGAGTAGTGTAATATCAGAGCCCATTAAGGCATTGAGTGTCAATCTTGAGTCCCAAATTTTCGAACGACCTCATTCTAGTGCTAAAACTCCTTTATATTTCTATAGCTAGTCATCGTCACTGGCAAACACAGACTTTACAGAAGCTCGTTTCGGTTTTAGTCCCTTTAATAATAGCGAAACTGGACGAGGGGGAGTTTTCTCTTTATCCCCTTTATCCCCTTTATCCCCTTTATCCCCTCTCTCCTCTTTTGGCTCCTCTGATTCCGCTCTTTCATTTCCAGCTGCGACCTGAGACTTTAGAAACTTCATGGAGATATCCTCATCGGACTTGAGATTCTTCTCCCGCTCTTGGCTCGTATCAACCAGACTATCAATATACTTGATATATAGATTGAACTCATCCTCGTCTGGCGGAATATCCACACGCACTTTTCCCGTGGTACCCAAGTACTTCACGAACGACGTAAGAGAAGACCATCTTGTGGCATTCATGTGTACGTGGTCCTTGTCATTGAGAATATATTCCTGGTAGTACTTGTTGGCAGAGACCTTTTTTGTGCCGTGGTTAATCCGGAGAAGGTGAAGGAAGTCCCTCTCAAAACGGGCCAGAAAGTCTGCGATTGTTCGTCCGGCCGTACCGTCTTTGGAAAGGTTGGATATTCTGCCGAGGTGGGATGGCGAATTGAGATGGTTTTTGAACCCGTTAGAGTCTCGGCATTGTTTCAGACAAAGCTGGCAGTAGTACCGGAGTTTCTGGAGCCCTGATGCTTTGAGCTGCTTGGACTGGTACTTGGCCGTGCCGAATCCCGCTTTGGCCATTGTATGTGAGATGTTTTTTAATGTTCTGGTTGCTTGTAAATATAAATATCCGAGTTAAAAGGGGCTGGGCTTGTTTCCGTCTGATAAGTATCTGATATCACGCATATGATACATCACGTGCGGGATGAGCTGGGGTACTGTACACAGACACCATTTGTGCACTCTTATCCATACCAAAAGCAGTTGCAATTCTTATTTCACATTGTCGTGAAAAAATCTTGATGTTAAAGTTATGTCCATAATTTCAGTTTTTTTTGTCTCATGGGTAGATCCCGATCACACCTGTAGCACTAGGCTATTGATGAGGTATGAATAGCTGATTGAGTCTTTACTTGATACCAGCTGCTGATATAGATATTGACTGCAGATTGTATATTTGTCTCCCTTGATCATAGTTCTATATTCTAAATTGTTGGTTTCTCTGTTTACTGCTGTAAGCTTCAATTGTAGTATGGCTATCCAAATTGTAACATGTGATTTTCGTTGTCAAAGAAGTAGGACATAAAAAATAGAGCTGTGAAAAAAGGGCGGATACTATCTTATTTATAGCCAAATAATATGCATGTTTGTTTTAGCTGCATTTTTACAGCACGCTGTTTCAGCTCGGTTGTTGCACCTCTTTTGTTTCAGCTGCACGTTTGGACTCACTGGTTGCCAATAATATTTACAGCCACTAGTTGCCACAGATACACCACATGTTTTAGCTGCACGTTATGCATTATATGTTTCAGGTTACTCAGCCTTTGGTAGTCTAATGCACGTTGCCCCCTATTATCGTCATGCATTGTTGAGGGGTTTTGCAGCCACTCGCGCTCGGGGTATATAAGGACCCCTTCCCCCAGAGAAGACCAAAGTGTCCCAGACCAAAGTATCACAGACCAAATTTAACTAATGATGGAGTTTTGATGTTGGGACCACTCTTTCAGTTCAATAATGGTGTATGGGGAACACGAAGGGGTATTCAAACCGGATATTGGTGGGCAAAAGGGCAAAATGACATTTGTTGTCTTCTTATACAATGGAAAATTCAGTGGCAATTCTGATAAAAAAATTGGAGGATTTAACTCTAGTAATGATGAAATGAAGACGTGAAAGAATGAATCATAAAAAATAGATTGGACTTTATCGGTCTTTTCTGCAGGACCAACATCCCATCGCGATCAGACACGCCTATTAGTGCATCACTTATCTACATGAAGCAGTTCCAGTTGACCATATTTGCTCGCCAATACACGGCTCCTGTCCTCAAAAGGTACACTCCTTTAAGGACGCCGGTTTCCCTATGGTGGTTTAAAAAAGTGCCTCCAATTGCCAAGTACTCGGGTGCAGTACTATCAACTGCTCTTGCTCTTACGCATGTCCATCCTAACGTACTAGGAACAGTGGTGCCACCCCTCTTACTAGCCACATACTACGCGGGAACAAAAGCCGAGAAGCTTAGCTACAAAAAACTGTTGCAATTGTTACAGGGAGGAACGGAGGTCACGTGGCGAATCAAGACATACGACGAGACATCGATTGAGAACGTCAAACAAGGCATTGAAAGTGAGTACGATGACTTCAAAAAACAGATACAAAAAAAACTTGAGAGCCAGATGATTGACTTTTTTGTGGAGCTTGAGAAAAATGGTGTTTCGCCCTGGACAAAGGACGTGATTGATGAAAACAAACAGATTGTCTTTCATTTAGGAGATCCCGAAACTTTTGTCAATCTGAAAGCAGAAAGCGAGGATTTAGAGGAAACTGTTCAGTTCATCAGCTTCTCCATCCCATACCATGCCAAGAAGAAAAGGTTGGGAGTGGTTCAGGTATCCATGCTCGAAAGAGAAAAGGGCGAGGGATTCGTGGATTACGGCGTTGCTGCACAGCTTTGGACCTATGAGTTTCTTCCGAAACCAAAACGAATTTGCTGAGTATTCTATGAAATTACTGGAATTCAAGCTAACTAAAGCTGAACAAACATCGGGTTCGATAAATATTTTGAAGCATTGAGCTCAGTGAATACTTTGCGTCTTGAAACTGAGCTTGGAAATGATCAGCGGCCGAAGAAATTCCTGGATGCTTCCTGAAACGAGTGCCAGGAGTTGCAATTGGACGATTCTGCTATGGAATCCAAATCTGGTATCCACAGCTGGATATCGGTGATTCTCTTGCTGGTGTTGGGATGGGTTGATAGGAAGTCCTGCATTATTCCGGCCTTACTGGCCCTATGTTCGAACTGGTCCATCCTTTTCCAGAAGTTGTAGGCCTCGTGGACATTGAAACACAGCCGGGCCATCAATTCGCATCCGATATGGTCGGCTTCGGACTCCATTTCCCGAGATGACGGCATCTGAAACAAGCCGGCAATCAACAAGTCGTTGAACCACGAAACACCCGTGACCGAATATAATGCTGTGGACAACATAATATAGATAGGCTGCTTGCTGAGCTGCTCGGAAGAATGGTGAGCCAATTGGTGAGATAATTCGTGGGACAACACCGTGGCCAAACCATCCTGATTCTTACAGATGGGGAGAATAGAGGAGAAGATGAAAATTTTGCCGTTTGGAAGGATGAAGGCGTTCGGTGGTTCCTGTGGCGTGGCCTGTATGATGTGGATGGACCAGTCCAACGACTTGAGGTGCTGCACCTGCTTCTGGTCATGCATGTTGGCAATGGCGCTAGAAAGCAAGCGGTTCATGATGCTGGAGATCTGGCCATAATAAGGACTGGAGCGGTCGACGATGCGGTTCTGGTACTGCGCCAAGATCTGGTGGTACGAGTAGTCCCCAATCTTCTTTTCTAGCCAATAAGGGACCCAGAGGACCCGGAGGCGATGTGTGAAAGGCGCCTCGTTGAGGTTATAAAGGTATAATCCTCCAAGCCCAATGCAGGAGTAGACGAAGGGTTTGCTCTTAAGGAAAGTGGCCAACTCGAAAGAGGGGCCTCCCTTGCTGTTGAAACGCTGATACGTTGCATAAGGCCGATGCTGTTTTGGGAAGGTGATTCGGGGCCTGGGAAAACGGAATAAGGGGGAAAAGTGTCTCAGCCTTAAAATGACTTTCATTGTCTATGAAATGTTCCTGGTACTTCCCGCCACCTCCGAGGTGAATTCGTGCACACTCCCGTGCACCAGAAATGTTACAAAACCCGTACACCACACCACACGCACCCGTGCATCCCATGGTGTGCATTTATGAATGCTATTTGAAGATCACAGCAGGGGCATCGTCAAAGTCGGTGTCTGCAGTGATGTTATTGTCGAAGTTATCCTGCAAGCTCAATGCAGGCTTCCCCTCGACAGCCTTGGCTCTGTAAGGGTGTGATCTATGCAGGCCCAGGTCGGCGATGGTGAACTGGGCCAGCTTGGTGTCCTTGGAGGGGGACCACTCCTCCGAAATGCTCTGGGAAGCAGACTTTAGTTTCTTGGGCGACCCGTTGATCACACCCCTCTGGGTGGGGAACTTTTCGCTAAACACGTGACCGTGGAGCTGCTTAGCCAAGTTATCCAAAGAGCGGTCCAGTCGGTTGACCCCTATTAGGCTATTAGATTGACTCTGGATGCTCTGGCGATCGGAGGAAATGGCGGGCGGCTGGGAGAAGTCGGCTGCGGTGGCCAGAGATCCGTTTCGAGGCG
Organism: Metschnikowia santaceciliae; assembly: GCA_002374485.1. Taxonomy (NCBI): domain Eukaryota; kingdom Fungi; phylum Ascomycota; class Pichiomycetes; order Serinales; family Metschnikowiaceae; genus Metschnikowia; species Metschnikowia santaceciliae. The sequence continues at coordinate 17,849 of NKZN01001772.1, forward strand.
TTCTGTCCTCTGGTTCGGCAATGGGGATGAACGAGTCATAGAAATCATACACGGAGCCTGATTTCTTGTGGTCACGTGCCAGGCCATTCCTGGGAACTATGCTAACGGCGGTGTTGGAAGCCGAGGCGTCGGCTACGGAAGACGCCAGTCCGAAAGGGGAAACGGTGGTTTCCTCAGCACCTCCAGATGAATTCTGGAAGTGACTCGTGCTGCGGGACTGAGGCCGGGACATGTTAGTGTCCAGTAACATGGAGACCTTCTCCGTAGGCTCTTTTCCGTTGGAGAGAGTCTTGTTTGCCTGTGGTTGGTGGAGCGCCTGCTCAAAGCCCTTAAAGGAGTCGTTATCACCGAGTTCCACATCGTCATGGGCCTGGTCCTCCTGTTTCTGGATCCGGCGGTGCCGGATCACAAGAAAGGAGCATGCCAAAAGTACAAGGAAGCACGGTATGCCGATGGCTAGCCCTAGGGCCAACGGTTGGTTATAAGCCATAATTATGATCTTCAATTACTTGATAATGACTTCAAGTTCAGTATTCCCAGTGCTGACAGGAATGATTCAATGATAAATGATTCAATGCTATAAGATCAATGAGAATCACTCAATGAAATTCAGTCAAAGAAAGACTCAAGGATTTGATGACTAACTTGTTTTGGCTCGATAACTGTTGGCGGAGTCCTTGGGTGGTAGCTGCGATGATTCCACCAAAATCTTCCAACACTAACACCAGCTATATTCAGTAACTCTGGCGTGATAGACACTTGCTAACCACGTCTCAGCGGGGCACGTGGGTAGGCAACGGAAGATCTAGGGCAGTCAACGATAAGCGAAGGTCAACGGTAGTTCCAGTCAACAAAGGTTTAGTCAACCACAAGCGGATAAACAGGAAAGAGATCAATAGCGAATGTTCAAGAATAGAAGTCAACGGTAATGGAAATAGTGAGAGTCAACAAAGTCCCGAGCGTAGTAAATAGCGATGGTGATGGAGGAAACAAGCGAAGGAATCAGCAGACTATCTTGATATGGAAAGTGCAGACAAAGGGGAAGACGAAAAACTGCGGAGACGAAAACGGAAGCGGTACAAGGAAGGTATGGACAGGCCGAATTTAGAAGGGTGCGAGTGATTTGGGAAGCAAGTGGGTTTCATAATTTTTTCCTGCGCGCCAGACTTCCGGCTGCAGCACTACCGGACAGGCTGCGATGCACGGTCAGATCCGGGGGTTCCCCATTAAGACCCGAGGAGGCGACTTTGTGGGGCAAGCCCAAATGGGAATCCCCTCACCTCCACCTTTTGCCACTGGAGCCTACCCCTTGTTCGTTCTCACTATAAAGAGACGCCTTTCCCCTTGATGTGGAAGGGTTCATTATACGCAGCCCCAAAGGATGATTGTGTTTGTGACAACGGCTGTAATTTAGGGAATTGGAAACGAATTGGAAACTGTATTGGAATTTAGGGATTGATAGATTGACTTGGATTGACTGGCTAAAAAACACATGGATGGAGGAAAAAAGAGGAATGGGTTTGGAGTAAGAAGTTGTAAAGAGTGCCTGGTTTCAGATTAGGCACTGTGTGCAGTCCGCGCGGTAATGTGTCAAAATGCCTAGTCCAAAATGCCTATTCCTAGTCCCCTTAAAGGCCAAAGGCCAGCGGTGCGTAACCCATGCAGGACACACCAACCCTACATACCCAATACCCAAAAACTAGTCTTACTTAATTGGGTATAATTGAAGGTTATTATACAGGATCAAATGACAGACCAGATTCTTTGAATAATGTTGATTGGTTGATGTGTTCATTAATAGAGCTTATTAAAGAAGTCTACAGAAGATCTTTATTGGTTGATGTTCTAACTATAGGTCTTGATTGAGGCATTTTGGGCACTACAGAAATTATGGGTTGTCTACGATCATCAATTTCGAACGGTACTTTTGATAAGAAAGTGGGTTTAGAATATCTATGAAACATAGAGAATAAGCTTAATGTGGTATGAGGCAAGTTAAGGGTGGGACTGTATTATTGGGACAGTACTTCTGATTATGATTGGACAGGTTTCATTTTACTATATTCGGATGGAGTGATCATGACGATCTAGGAATACAATTGAATCTTCTAGATTTTCAGTGTGCTACAAAGAGCTGAATTTCTAGAGGCTGCAGCTCCTAGATGTTCTGGATATCCCTGATTAATATTGCAAATGCCACTGAATAAGTTTCCAAGCTTTGATGATCATACTCCTATTATTTGCCATTACTAAGGATACTACCTAGGATACTACCTAGGATACTACCTAGGATACTACTAAGGATAGTACTTGAGACAATACCAAAGGATATTTAATGTGCAAAGTACGTGAGGGAAGTATCAGGAACATTCCTCAATAAAGATACCAGAGAAGAATACCAAGGGACAATACTAGAGGAAAGTACTAAAGGATTATACTAGAGGACTGCATTAAGAAAAGTACTAGGGACAGTACTAGAGGATAATACGGTGGAAAAGACTAAGGACTATACTAGAGGATAATACGGCGGACAATACTGGAGGTCAATACCGGGGGTCAATATCAAGGAGAGTACTAAGGAAAATACCAAGGAAACTACTAGGGAAACTACTAGGGACAATACTGGAAAGTAATATTGGGAGACATTACCAAAGGACAATACTGGAAAACAGTACCAGGGAAACTACTAACGAACAGTAGGTATAAAGTGACGTTTAGAGTACGCTGAATATTTTGAATTGTTTCCAAGTGCTACTTCATAAGAATGGATGATCATGCTACTAATACAGTACATTCTATTCTACTCACTATGACCATACTAAAATCCATGAGCATCAAAAATCAACGACAACCACAGTCTCTTTCAATGGTTTCCCTGATGGTTACAACCACACACGTGATTGAAGGTACGTGCCCGTGGACCTGATTCCCATCCACACATGGATTTGAATGGCCATGTGTTCTTTACTATCATGGAAAACCTGCTCATGGGGAACTTGCCAGATTTGTCATAAAGAAAAAAAAACAAAAAAAAACCACAAGGGTGAATATGACATTATGAATGATGGTCTTGTGCCGAAAGGTATGAGAGACTTGGTTGTTCGAAGGTCTGGTGATGCCTTGGACCAACCATATACATCATTGGCTTTAATGGAATTATACTATATACTCTTGAAATAAATCCACGGTGGAACCGTTGCGTCCAGTACCCAAATGAGACTTATGGGTAATGGCATCCTGTGAGAATTGGCATCCTGTGAGAATCAGCTGGGAATAAGCCTCGTGTTATAGAATAGACTCTTTAGACACTAGCTTAGTTTCAGGTTCTCATAATCATAGCCTGGTTCCGATACTTGCTATGATAATCATCATATTTCCATAGTCCGATTGTATCATGTCCAGATAATGACTGGCTCGTTCTCATGGATTTGTCTGTTCTAATTCTCCCCGACTCTTATTGGTCTCATGGTTGGTGGTCTCATAGTATTGACGTCACAACGTCACAACCAGACTCATAGACTCCCGGATTCCAAACTTGTCATTCGGTACTATAAGTACTTCTAAAACTTCAGCTCATCAATCTTGAGTTCATAAATCACCTTTGATTTAGAGTTCATCTTGGGCCTTTGACCTATAATTCCCAAAGACCTCACATCATTCCCTGTCCAAGCCCAAATACCACGGTTCACCAAGTGATACTCTGATTTCTGGGTGATTACATTCTGATTCTGTATCATACTCTGATTCCAGTGCTGATTCCAATTCGGATTCCGTTTCCGATTCCCAGCTGTCTATCTCTCAATCCCTGCTTTCATTCCCTGACTCGTTCTCAATCTCTGACTCATTTCTAATCCTTAATAAGAACTAGAATTCAAAATCGATGGACGGATCCTTGCACAAGTCAACCTTGGTTCCATCGTCCAACTCCAAAAGAATATACTCCACTTCAAACGGCACAAGCTTGGAGACCCGCTCGGCCTTCATTTTGAGCGTGCCGCTTTGCTGGTCGCCCTTGACCCGGAATTCAATGTTGATGTTACCCTGCACAGTGTTCAAGGTGCCCCAGATCCAGGGCCACGACGATTGGTACCCGATGTTGGAGCCAAGACCTGCTTTGGCGAGTTCCGACCGCCGCAAACAATAGAGCACGGAGTTGATTATGGGGGATCGGGTTTTCTCGTAGTTGAAAATCACCACGCAACTGACGGTGACTCCGACGGCATAGAGCCAGAAATACCGCTTGTTCTTCTTCTGGTCCGCAAACGGATCGGGAAATTCCCGATCGATGCTCACTTGCCGCGGAGGCAACCGTGTATGGGGAAATGTAGAGTTTAGGCGTGCTGCCAACCTGACGTTAGGCTTTTGGAACGCTTGTTTTCTGAGGCTTTGGAGCGTCCGGATCATCTTGGGTACTAGTCCTGGGCTAAGCACTTCGCTTTGAGTTTTTTCGCACGTCGGTCACGTGCGCGTCACCGGCCGCTTTCTCCAGGTATCTTGAAGCCCTGTACCATAATTTCTGGAAACTAAAAACAGTCAAAAAAATCTCGATAATAATATAGTCTCCGGTAGAGTGTGATCGAAAATAGTTGAATAAATCAAAAAAAAGTCTCGGTAAGTCTCGATAATCATTTCGGAATCCAGGACCCTCAGGAATCTCAGAAATGAGGGTATATATCATCATTTTCATGTCTGTAAGTCATTGTAAAACTTCAAATCCACAGACTTCATAATTCACAGTATCACAGTATCTGAATATCCTACTGCTTTAAGAGCTTTCAGTAAATTTAACCACACTTTTCAATGTAGTTTTCCGAGTATAATGGAATCATAGCATATTCTCTGAAGTCCCACATAATGAGTTTCTCTGAATATTAAGATCTCATCCCTTAACATCATCAGTTTCTCGTGATTCTGAAATTAGAGTCTCGAAACCATGGGGATTGAATGTTTGAGGTCATGGTCTCAGATCCTTCATAATTTTCATACCTTGAGATTTTAAGTTGGGATTTCGAATTCAAACGTGAAAGTCCTGATTCGCTTCAGTCGATCATCGGTCGTTCAGTTGGAATTGGCTCTTCTTAGAGTTCTCCGTGTAAGTATATTCCAGATTCATCCCGTCCAAGGGTGAATCCGAACACCTTCACCAAAATGTTCATAAAGACAATTTTTTGGGAATTGTCCTTTGGAAGCCCGAAAACGCACATCTCTGCGTCAAACGTTTCCCCGCAAAAGTCGAGGAGGTCTCTGCAAAAACACACGAGATCCTTCTCGTAGCTGGTAAACTCACAGTCCATCACCAAATCTGAGAAGGTGATATGCATGGTCTGCAGCTCTAAATTTCCCTGGATCATGGGGACCCTATTCCAAATGAGATGGAAGCTTTGCTTGTCTGGGGGAATTTCGCAGTCAAAGACGCCACTTGTGGAACGGGGCGGTTCTAGAGGAGAACGAAGGGAAATTCGATTTGGAATGCTCAATAATTTTGCTGGTTTCTTTTTCAATGTTCATTTTGTTGGTCAGTTGGGTTTTGGGTTTTGGTACTTTGGTTCGGTGGCTTTTGATCTTGGGGTGTTACGTATCGATCGCGTGGAAGTCGGGCTGATCTAGTCACGCGTGCGCACGCACGTGACGCATCGGATGCTCTTCGCCAAAAATCCATCTTTTACTTTCACCCCAAAATGGCCAAGAAAGGTATGTTCCCTGAATGTCCCATTTATGTTACCACTTAATTTGGAATTCGGTGACTAGTCATCTGCCGACTTGATACTAACAGCAGTTTCCAAACATAGCAGAGCTGCCAGAAGAGGCGAGGTCGCCGTTGGAGGAGAGGCCAAAGCCTTGGAGAACTTGCCCAGGGAAGAAAACAGTGAAGTCCGCAAATCGATCATCAGAACCACCATCAAAAATGAAAACCTTTTGGCCAAGAAAATGGAGAGGAGTCTGGTCAAGAAACAGAACAAGAAACTCACCAATACCCTAAAACATAAGACGGAGCGAAACACCAAGTTGGAGGGCATCTTATCTGCTAAGATCCAGCAGTCCATCGACAGGGCCCGATATGTGCAGAACCTGAGGAAGGCAGGATGGGATGAAATCAACAAAGGGCTCCGTATCCGGAACGTCAACAACGATATCGTTGATAGTCATATTGGGAGCATGGAGGAGCGGTTGGTTGCTGAAAAGGAGCAAAGCGACAAGGCATTCAAGGAAGGAAGCAACATGTTTGCAATGTTAGACGAGGAATAATCAACGGCAGGATTTTTAGTACCCTGGGTTAGAGACCCACCATGGTTTGCATTTAAATTGGAAATAAATAGACATGATTTTGTTCGGTTCTTCTTGAAATAGGAAAGTTTCTCCATGTAGTACTGATGTCAATATCTTAGAGGATATAAGCCCATTTGGGATGATCGTTATCACAGCCCATACCAACACATTCACATACCCAAATCGTATACTTCAAATCGTCTCATTCAACTTTAGTTCCAATGAATCAGTTTAGTTCCCAAACCGAGACTTTTTCATAAAGTGTAAAACTCTCTTTATCCACTTCAGCTCCCTAACTAACTTTAGCCCCTTCCCTTATCAAAATTAGTTCCATAACTTAATTTAAACTCTCATTGATCAACATGGGTTGGCCCAGATACTCGACGGGCGCTGCCTTTGATTCCGATATTATTGAGCATAATTCAGAATTTGAAAGACAATGATAGTCCCAAGAGTTGATCAACATGGAATCCGGGACTTGACTTGGAATGTAAGCAATCAAGGAAAAGAATACAATAGATGGCAAAGAAATATTTGTAAACTGATATGCTGAGAACTTGATATAGACAATTCGAATCCAAAACTGGATGTACATCTTTTGGAAGACAGATCTTAGGCACATCAAGAACGAGTACTCCAAGAGAAGTATTTGGCTTAGACTCAATCGATGTTTCACCCTATTTGTAAGGACCCCAGATGAAAAATACAGCATCAAGCAAATTTCCAAGAAAACAAACTTACAATCTGTCAAATCTGTCAAATCTGCTTCAGATCATACGATCAATTCCAGCCAATTCTCCTTCTTTTGTTGACCTTACTACCATATAACTGGTCCCACATCCAACTCCTTGCCATGCCATATTCGAAACTCAAAAAAGTTTCATTGCTTTATTTTAATTTCATAAACTTTTTTTTGCCATACATGGTCACATAATTCAAAGTGCTCCTCAAGAATTAGTGGAGGAGTAAACTTTGGGGGGCGGATCAAAAATCATGGGACTGGGGGTTTATATAGGCGCGGACGAGCTTTTTGCAGCCTGCGAGGATCCGTGTTTCAGAAGGCAAAATCAAAACCGGCCCTAGGCGCGTTGCAGCAAAGTAGCGTTGCATACAATTAGCGTTGCAGCAAAGTAGTGCTTTCATTTTTTTTTTATTTTAAACAGTTTGATTGATTCCGACTTGACCCCGGTTCTCCTAACAACAGCGTAGCACCAGGGCAGCGCGCAGTCTGCAGGAGCGGGATATCTTGCATAATTTGCAGAACTGTCCACTAAATATCCGCATTCTCGAACACGTCTGTAGCACACCTCAAACAAGCATACAACTCCCATTTTAGCATATGTTGTGTCTAAGGCTGACCGGATTGGTCTGCATACTAGCAGCGTGTACGCATGCCCAGCAGTATGTCGGATTTGACAAGAGCAAGCTTGCCCCCGGCTCGTTTTATGAAACATTTGACAGCCCGGACTTGGCCCAATCTGGCTGGCATGTGTCGACAGGGTTGAAGGAGGGCCGGATCTCGTACAATGGTGTGTGGAAAATTGAGGAACCCCACCGGTACCCTGGGTATTCCGGGGATATGGGACTCGTGATGACCACCGAGGCCGACTACTACTCCATCTACAAGCGGCTTGCGCAGCCCATCAGTTCCGAGGGCAAGGACCTTGTGTTCCAATACGAGGTCAAGTTCCAAGACGGAATTGAGTGTGGCGGTGCATACTTCAAGTTGATTTCCGACGACACTTTTGAGCCCTCGAAATTCAGCGACCAAATCAGATACGAGGTGATGTTCGGCCCGGATATCTGCGGCTCCATCAACAAGGTGCAGTTCATCTACACCAAAGATACGCATAACGATACTATTCAAAGCGAGTTACGGACGCCGCCCATGGCCCGCAAGTCGGAATTGCTGACCTTATATACCCTCATCATCCGGTCGACCCTCGAAGTCGAGATCCGGGTCAATGGTGAAACAGCCAAAAAAGGCCATTTGTTCAATACGCCCCACTTCATGCAGCCGGCCTTGAGCATGCCACAGCTTGTTCCGGACACCTCGGTCCGCAAACCCGAGGACTGGGACGACCGGCCCGTACTTTTGGACTTGAGTGCACCCAAACCTGAGAATTGGGATGAAATTTATGGCCGTAAGACGATTCCTGACCCCTCAGCGAGCAAACCCGAGGGCTGGAATGATGATCCTTCGGTCTCGTCACAAATCCCTGACCCCCGGTACTCAAAGCCCAAACAGTGGGATGATTCCGAGGATGGCGAATGGATAACACCCATGATGCCCAACCCCAAATGCGCCTCTGGATGCGGCGAGTGGAAAGCCCCCGAAATTCCCAATCCGGACTACAAGGGCGAGTGGAAAGCTCCGTACATCCCCAACCCTAACTATAAGGGTGAGTGGAAACCGCCCATGAAGGAGAACCCCGAATATAAGGAGCTGCAGAAATATGTGGCCAAGCCAATTACCGGGGTGGGAATGGAGGCATGGACCGTGCAGTCCGGCATCATGTTCAACAACCTTTATGTGGGCAATTCGGTAAGTGATGCAGAACGCCTTGGAAATGAGACATTTCTTCCCAAATTGGAATTGGAGGAAGCAAACTATAAGGAGACTGCACCTAAACCTCGGCACACGCCCCAGGCGCCTCCTCCAACTTTCGAGGACTTGTTGCAGGAAAAGTCTACATGGGATAACTTGAAACACTCGGTTGTTTCAAATGTGAAACGCGAGGCTGCGTTGGCAAAAGAATTCTGGGTGTCTTTTCAATTGCAACCAAACAAGACGGTTGCAAGTAACCCTTTTAGATTTGCCATCTACTGCTTTGTGTTTCTCATTACGTTTGTGTTTGTGTTCGGGGTTACGAACGTGGCTATGTTCCTCATTTTGACCAGGCGTGAAGCGGAGGCTGCAAAGGAGAGAAAGGAAAAGGAGAAGGAGAGAAAGGAGAAGAAGGAAAAAGAGGAAAAGGAAAAGGAAAAGGAAACGAAAGGGGAAGTGGACCCGACGTCGTCTCCCGAAGTGGAAGTGGAAGTGCCCTCCAGTGATTCCGAGGATATTGTGGAAACTGCAGGTGCGTCAGGTGTTAAGCCCAATGACACAGAGCTCGAAAGAAGGCGCTAGGCTTGTGGTTCTGGGGGGTGCGTGTATGTGCGTGTATGTGCGTGTATGCGCGTGCATGAGACCAAGAGTCATGTTTCAGGTTTGAAACCCCTTTTGTGGCATGGCGTCAGGTTTGCCATATAAGAAGCCTCCCCCTCCCCCTGGGATCTTGTCCATTATTTAATTCAATGAGAGAGATTGTTATCCCCTAGTGAATATTCCAACCAGTTTGGTGATAAATGACTATACAAGCAGAACATCTGATCTGATTTGTTTCAATACCAAGTCACCAGCAAGAGTACAAAGAAACTACTTCTGAAAAAGTAAATGTGGATCTTATTTCTTCATGCAGAGTCTTTTGACATGCAAATCTTCATGATAGTCAAATATTTCAGAAATTGAGCCTACGATATCGCACATTACCTATTAGTAAGTCGTGTGAGGGCCGAGATTGTGTTCTGAACTAGAATACTTTTTTGAAATAATTGGTGTGTTATTCTTTACAATGATGAAGTTATATACTTTACAGCGATTGATCTATTTACTTACAAGAACATCTGTTTACAGACATGTGATTCTTCGCTGCAGAATTGTAACAACTCATTCATTGGTTGAGATCTTTTTCAGAGAAGCGCGTCAATCCATTCTGCATAAACAATATGATTATGGATTTCCAATAGCTGACAATGGATTTTCGTGTTTTAGAATATGTTTGACAACAGGAAATAGCAATATTGTGTTTCAGAAATTTGGTTATGTGGTTTTGCCAGTTCCTTTTCCAATTGAATGACTCATTCACATGCCACTTGCATGTTTCATTTGCATGACAATCCTCGAAAAAAAAAACCAAGTTACAGATTCTCGGGTCAAAATGGATGGTTCAAATGTCACACCCTATTTAGGGATCAAAATATCGAATAATATTTTCGACAAGCTTATTTTCAAAAAGACCTTCTTGTAGAAGTTTCCAAGAAGATTCTCTAGGGTTTAGTCTCCAGGGTTTTAGGGTCGGATGTCCTTGATGCACGATAACATATTTTCGTTCAGGGTCCCCCACGTGGACAACAATGCAACGAATAGTTGTCAAATTTAGATTACATGCACGCTGAAATTGTGAAATTTCATTCACAGCGGCAGGTGAATGTTGCTCAGATTATAGTCAAGATTCCATCGAATTTGAATGTGATAATACCATTTTGAAGTTGAAGTTGAAGTTGGTGTGAAACATCACGACATTTGGTTTGAAAGACTGTACGAAGGGGTACGAAACTTTGTGAATTATTGGTTTGTTTAATTTTGCCGCGCTGGTTTGAATAGTTTTGAAAAACACTGTACTTGCGGCTTGCAATATGCACCCCATAGTGAACCGTACATGGTGCGGCCCCACGTTTATCCCTTGTTACAACGGTCTTTCTACAGCCTAGACCTCGAACACCAAATCAGCCGTCCCCAAACTTCTCAACCCTTTGTGGTCCACGTGTTCGCCTCTGCTGCAAATCCTCGGCCAACTACAGTGGAATTTGATTCTGCCTTTGTTCCCGTGGCCACCCGCCTCGCAACCGATTAATTAATTGTGATCCATTTGTGATAAAAGTCCCCGTGCATTACAAAACAAAGCTTATAAAATGGCCATGCGCTTGCCAGATGAGAAGGAGGAATTTATTCCTCACAAAAGAAGCAGCAGGACTCTTCAAATAATTATGCTTTTTTTTGTGCTTTTGTCATTGAGCTTTTTCTACTGCTTTCAAGCAGCAGCAGTCAACCAGCCTTTCAGAATGTATACACACAATATCCGGTATGACAACTTAAGTCCCAGCAAGGGCGAACCATTTTGGTCAAAACGGAAGTCTTTGATCACTAAGTCGATTATCGACCATACAAAAAACGAGCCGTCGGTTGTTTGTCTTCAGGAAGTGTTGCACAATCAAGTGCAAGACGTTATGACCGGCTTGAACAAGGACTCTTCGTGGCTGTATTTTGGAGTGGGTCGTACTGATGGAAAGAAGAAAGGCGAGTACTCGCCCATTTTGTTCAAAAACAAGGATTGGGAGTTGCAAAAGTCTCAAACCTACTGGTTGAGTCCTACTCCGGAAGTACCCAGCCGTGGATGGGATGCAGCCTTGGAGAGAATTGTCTCGGAGGTTTACTTGAAGAACAAGCAAACCGGCAAGGTGGTGAAAGTGTTGAACACGCACTTCGACCATAAGGGCGTGGTGGCTCGCAGAGAATCGGTCAAGTTGATCATGAGAAAGATGCAGCAGGGTGACGAGCCTTCGTTCTTGTGTGGTGACTTTAATACCGAGCCCTCGGACGAACCCTACAAGATCTTATCGAAATCAGGGTATAAAGATGCCAGGGTACAGGGCCCCAAGGACGAGACAGCAACATTCACTGGGTTCAACCATAAGCACGAGTCGAACGCCATCATTGATTACATCTGGGCAGACAATAACTCCAAGTGGAGTGACTATAATGTTTTGCCAAACTGGTTTGGCAAGTACATGAGTGACCACAGGCCCGTGACTGCTCTCTACCAGATTTAAAACGTTTTAGAGTCAGTGTTCATCTTGAATATACTTGGACAGGACTGCAGAAATGCATTCTAATTAGAAGGATCCAGATTGAAAGACTTTAAGACCCGATCTAGACTTTGTGATGTCGAATGACTGAACTAAAACTTCCATTGAGATGAGTCGTTACTAAGAGGAATGAGGCAACTAGAAGTATTAGAGTTTGATCTAGAAACTCCAGAATACAAAGGTTTATTTCGACTGGAATGACTTCAAAGTACAGTGACTTTCTGTAAGTGTTTGTCTTTTTCAGAAAGGTACTCATGGTTCTTCAAGCTGGAATTCTACAGATGACCTAGAAGCCAGAAACGCTTTCGAACTAAAAATCTCTGAGCTAGGATAAATCTCTGAACGGACGACTTCTGAACAAACGATTTCTGAATGAACGATTACGAACTAGTGCTCAACCTTGAAATTCCACTACTACCAAAAATGACTTCAAGCCAGAAACTCTGAACAGACTTCCAGAGTCTATACTGAACACCAGAGTCTAAACTGAACATCAGAGTCTATATTAAACACCATTTGAGCTAAATGTGACCTTCCAGAGTATGAATATAGATCAACAAGTGTTTGTTCTTCTGATTTGAAGCCAGAAAAGTTCCAGAAAAACCATCATCATATTCATCGAATGAGACCCTATAACTACCGTGGCACATCATACGCTCTACCAAAACTCAACTATGTTGAAGTACATCGCCACTACTGTTGTACATTTCTGTACCTTCTCCAAGACAAAGAGAGCAGACAAAGGGGGAAAATTAGCAGGGTCACCTCAGAGACGAGTTGTTGCAGTAGTGACTTGTATTGGAGTGGTTGGAGAGGACAATTTATTGAACTCGAAGCTCAAGCAAATCTCGCGGTCTTTTTACTTTGAGCCTATTTGAGACTACTTTGAGCCTGTTGAAGCCAACTCTGAGCCTATTTAAGTGCAGCCCCGTCTTAGGACTCTGGTCTTGTAAGGTACAACTTGCATATCCCTGTATAATAACATATACTAAAACATAAGTTGAAATGGACAGGGTCCAGAGACAAACACAATTACCGAGTAGTGCATTACACCAACACCGAGCCTTGAAAACCTATGGTTAATACGCCTACCTCACCTTTTGAACCGAAATATTCTTTCAAGTCCGATTTCACCAATATATATATATATTGAAAGTCCTGCATATAAAGTAAATCTGGGCAGGATAGGTGTATAATGCTTCAAAAAAAAATCCCTTTTAATTCTAGTGGTAGAGAATTTTTTTCTCAATCTAGTGATTTAATAAATTTCTGATTTAAAGAGGTTTTTGATTTTTTAGGGTTGATCATAGTTTTGTTCAGAAATATCACCCAAAGTGTGCACTGTGAGAAATTACCATTCGCACCTAAAATTATCATGAAGAAATGCATGAACCATTGGTACTCTTGACCACAGCAAATTCTGTCCGGGTTCTGGATTCATAAGCAATAGGTATCCATGCGGGAGGCAAGATCAAGTGCACCAATGAAGAGAAAGTCTTGGTGAACGTGGAGGAGGAAAAGTACGTGTGTCCTGTACTTAACACAAGGGTGTCCAACGTTTCGTTCCCACGGATGGATGCTGTTATTATTACAGAAACCACGAACCTGGAGCTGACCAAGATTCTTCTTTCGTTGAGCAAAATGTATGGGTTCCAAGATGTATGGGTTCTCCAAGATGTATGGGTTCCCTTCGCAAGATGTACTCGTGCACTGCGGGGTTCATGGAACATTTCGGCCCCGGCCTTGTGCTTAAAGTCAATGGCCTGGAGACGTCATGGCCTGGAGACGTCATGGCCTGGAGACGTCATGGCCTGGAGACGTCATGGCCTGGAGACGTCATGGCCGGGAGACGTCATGGCCTGGAGACGTCATGGCCTGGAGACGTCATGGCCTGTAGACGTCTCCAGGCCTCTTCAATGTGGTAGGGCTGGATAGGTTTGGCCAACTCATCCGGCTGGTCAAACAAGTACTTGCGCTTGCGCTTCAACTCCTTCATGGGCCCGAGCTTCAGCATGGACTGCTGGAAGAGTTTCCAGAGAAGCGATCATCTCTAGTCAATTAAATTTAGAAGGTCAATTGAATTTAAATTGGGAGAAAAAAAAAGAAACCAAAAAATGAATTGGATAGGGTTTCCATTATTTTATTGATGGACTTTTTCCCTACAGTGTTTTTCTAAAGTATTCAAACCAGCGCGGCAAAATGTTTCTGTTGAACATGCAACATGTGCTAACCAGTGTATGCAGGCAAGGGAGTTACATGCAGTACATGGAAGTGTTGAAGAATGGTACAGTGTTTTTCAAAACTCTTCAAACCAGCGCAACAAAATGTTTCGTACCCCTTCGCATAATCTTTCAAACCAAATGGACAGGTTGTTGTATACAGGATAGCAAGGAAACCAGTTCAGTTCCGTCCGTTTTTCACCCTTGATTGGTACTGCAAGACTCCCAAATGTAGTATATAAGAGGCAATCGTCCAGATTTGAGATTTCAGAATATTGAATTCTAATAAAAATTGGTGTGAAACATTACGCCATTTGGTTTGAACCATTTTGTCGCTGGTTTGAATAATTTTGAAAAACACTGTAACAAGGTGAACGCGCTCAGTATCCCCAATGGCTTGCAGGGATGGCGCGGTAACAAGCACCTGTTCTCATGGGTACCTGTTCTCATAAGCACCTGTTTTCATGAGTACCTGTTCTCATAAGCACCTGTTCTCATGGGTACCTGTTCTCATGGGTACCTGTTCTCATGGGTACCTGTTCTCATAAGCACCTGTTCTCATAAGCACCTGTTCTCATAAGCACCTGTTCTCATAAGCACCTGTTCTCATAAACACCTGTTCTCATATTTCAACCTATGATTTAGTATATATTAATATACAGGGATATGTAAGTTGTACCTTACAAGACCAAAGTGCGAGATGTGTCGAGATGGGTGAAAACTCTTCACCCACTGACAACCTGCATATAGTACATCACAGTCGTGCATATAACATATCCACGAAGTGCCTTAGGTCCGTACCTGCTAAGTACTCGTTGACACAAACTCCCCACAAATTAATGCTTCATACCAAGATCTTATTATATTCTTTTTTTCTCTTTGAACAGTCCCCATTTCGCTCATTGTAATAGGTGCAGCATGATACTAAAAGTATGAGCGTATGGTATGAGCATGAAGTATGAGTATGAGTATGACAGCTTCTATCTCACATGTTCAGTCAAATGTAAAAATTTGCAACTTTGTTCAATAAGGGTTGGACTGCTTATCACGTAGTCAAAGTAGCATCTCGACGATTCTAAGAGTCAGGCATCGTAATGTCTGATCCCATTGAAACAGGGATTTTTGGTGTCAACCTAATCCAAATGGTCATCAAAGATTCAGATATACACCGAATACATACCAGGCTCTTGAACTGATCACTGCCCCACTAGCACTCTTCCAATTCAACACCACTCTTCTAATCCACAAACTATACCTACTCCATAGAAAGTTTCAGATGCATCAGTCATATAGTAAAGCGTAGCAAAGTATTCTCCAGTACTGCACTGTATTAGTATTGTTTTACCCTCATTATACCCAAAAAGAGACTATTTTTGCCACTCATGCCCCTCCCACGAAGAAAGACAAGAAGAGGGACGAAGAGAAAGGAAGAGAGAGGAAAAGAGGAAGGGACGAAGGGGCGAAGGGGCGAAGGGGCGAAGGGGCGAAGGGACGAAGAGAAAGAAAAAAATACGGCTGGGGGCGCCCCTTTATATATTGGGGAGTTTCACATACTTGTGTTTTGCCACTCGCTGTGCATGGTTCCAGAACGCTCGAGTGTTTGAAACCCTGGGTCTGAAACCACGGGGATATAAGACGCCGCGCATTATCCTTATCTTCTCTAAATAGCAACCACTCCGCACATTGGGAGCGGTATTTATTGTGGGGTTTGTGTTCTGATCCTATACTCCTGTGTATGGATTTGTGGACGTTTCAAGGGAATGTTTCAGTATACCTTCTCCTGTATGTAATTTTTTTTTCTTGGCCCTCTTACCGTTTGGTCTGTGATGTGTATAGGTCTGGCCGTTTTTCGGAGTTCTGACGGTTGCCCCGGTCGGTGCCCCCGCGGTATTTTTTTTTTCTATGCACGTCAAAAGAATGTCACCCGGTTATGTGCAGACCAAAAACTTTATCTTCGGGGGATACCCCAAAGACCCCCAAATTTTGGTCTGGGTGCAGGCCCAAGTATTTTTGAGCCCCATAATTATCTCGTATTGGGTTCCCCGGAGATTATGAGCCCTTTCCTCTCCCCGGGACCAGTCCTTCGGACCTGTGTACAGCCGTACTCATGCATGCACATGTATGAGAGCGTGGGGTCACCTCGTCTTACCTAATTCTTATCTATTTTCCTTCCAGTTTCATCTCGATATCAAGTGTGTTTCATGTGAGTTTCATGCGAGTTTCAAATGTGTTTCAGGGGTTTTAGTATTGCATGCTTCACTCCTCATTACTATCCGCCTTTTATTCAGCTCATATGACCAACGAGTAACTTCTTGGCGGTGGTGGAGGGCGGGGATGGTGTCAACATGCACCTGCATATTCTCGATGGTTAGACGCGTTTACCCCACCTTGCAGCCCACGTATCAGAAGACGTATAAAAAGCAGCCAAATCCCCATCGTTTTTTTACAGCACAACAATGGCCTCCATCACTACATCCGTGCACCTGGACTATGTTAAACTGCACAACAAGCATGTGATCCGGCCTCCCGTGCTCACTTCCCGTTCCATCAAGAAGTATTTAAGCACCCGTTTTTCCTCTCTTTTTGTCAGCAAGGAAGAGCGTGCCCAATACACATGGAACGAGATGTTGAACCCCTTTGGGGAATTACACCTCATGACATTGCGCAACTGGAATTTCTTTTTCATGGGTTTTGCCGCCTGGACGTGGGATTCTGTGGATTTTTTTGCCGTTTCGTTGAATGTGTCTGAAATGGCCGAATCGTTTGGGAAAGATGTTAAGGACGTCACATGGGGTATCACGTTGGTGCTTATGCTTCGGTCGGTGGGTGCTTTGGTTTTCGGTGCCTGGGGTGACCGTTACGGCCGTAAATGGCCATACATTATTAACCTTTCGCTTTTGGTGGTGTTGCAAATCGGCACTGGTTTTGTGAAAACATATGAACAGTTCTTAGGGGTCCGCGCTCTTTTCGGTATTGCTATGGGTGGTGTTTTTGGCTTCTCCTTGGCTACGTCCATGGATGATGCGCCTGTGGCCTGCAGAGGAGTCCTCTCCGGTATTTTCCAGGAGGGGTATGCCTTGGGGTACCTTTTGGCGGTTGTTTTCAATAGGGCAATTACGGTAAATTCGCCACATGGTTGGAGGGCACTTTTCTGGTTTGCAGCATGCCCTCCTGTTTTGTTTATCGTTTGGCGTTTGTGCCTTCCTGAAACAGACACTTACCGGGCCCAAAGAGAACAAGCCTCACGGGAACGCGAGGCACGTGCAGATCTCCCATGGTATAAGCTTTCGGACACCACCAAAAAAGTATTCCGCACATACTGGCTCGTAATGATCTACTGTGTGCTTATTATGGCCGGGTTCAACTTCATGTCGCACGGGCTGCAGGACTTGTACCCCACGCTTCTCAAGGATCAATTGGAGTTTGGCACAGACCGGTCTACGGTGACCAATGCCGTGGCTAACCTCGGCGCCATTTTCGGTGGAACTGTATGCGGGCATGCATCCACCTTTGTGGGACGGCGGTTGACGGTGATGTTGGCTGTGATTTTGGGAGGTGCCATGATTTACCCATGGGCCTTTTTAAGGTCCAGTGCAATCAATGCAGGTGCTTTTTTCATGCAAGCTGGTGTGCAGGGAGCATGGGGAGTGGTGCCAATTTACCTTTCGGAATTATCCCCTCCGGCGTACCGATCGTTGGTGGTGGGACTTTCGTACCAATTGGGAAACTTGGCGCTGTCTGCTTCGTCTACTATTGAGTCGACCATTGGAGAACGGTTCCCAATTGTTACCAAAACTGGAAAGCATGCATATGATTACTCTAAAGTCATGAGTATTTTCATTGCGTGTGTTTTCGGGTATGTGTTTTTGATGACCTTCTTGGGACCTGAAAATAGGGGTGCTGATTTTGGGGTGGATCGTGACGAGATTTTGGAAAACGACATTGATTCCGTGGAGTCCGATCCAAAGGAAAAGGTCGACCACTTGGAAAAGGTGTAATTACTAATATTACATACAGTCTACACAACAATACCACACAGTACTTCAGTATTTCAGTACCACAATACAGTACTTCAGCACTACAGTAAACTAATGCATGGTCTATGTTTGTAGTGACCCTAGTCTTCATGCACTACCTCCATACAACCCACATATGTTTCAGGTATATGCAGGCACACAAATTCCCAGTCTATATAATAGCGACCTTCCCCACCAAACAGAGGTGCTCTTTTTTTCTAGTCAGTACTACAATGATATATTATGGAACAGAGTCATGCCTTGAGTTTTGAAGGTTTGATTACTACTGCCACTACTACTACTACTAATTCTACTACTACTAGTTGGTAATACTTAAGTCCATTTGTGTTTGTGATGGTTGCTGGTTTCAACATATGTTTAAGTATATACTATTAACAGGGACATGTTAGTTGTACCTTACAAAAACAGTCTTGAGAGGAGGTCTGGACACGTATGACGATATAGCTCTCCACATGTCTGTGACCTACACATAATGCTTCCTCCGGTCTGCATTCAACATATCCTCGAAGTACCTTGACTCCGTACATGCTAGGTGTTTGTTGACACTACCCATAGAGGTATTTCGAGGATACGAAGGCCAATGAGTCATCCATTCATCATCCCTCGTGACACGGCATATAGCCTACTTGGATCGCCTTTTCCCGGGTTTCTCCGCATACTTATTGAAACAGCTAACTCATTAGGGGAATCCATTAACGAATACTCTCAACTACAAGTACTAGAAGTAACCAAGAATCTAAAATCCTTATTTTTATATATATATGCCTATATTCATTTTAAAATTTGGACTAAAATCTCCTAAAATAAGGCTATTATCGGCCTGGCCTGCATACAATGGTGCACGGGTTTCTAATATCTATTTTATTATAATAAACCAACCCAATAGTTCTGCAAAGGTTCATATTAAGCTATAATTATAATACTTATTTATTCATATATTTATGTCTGAATTGAAATTAATCTATTGGTATGACTAAGCATGACTAATGTGCGCACTGTGATTGGCTGATGGGAGACGCACAGAAACGACTTAGATGCAGTCCCGCAAGTCACGCGATAGCGACTTGCAACCAGAAATAGCATATAAAAGCAGCAATCCCAGACCTTCTACCAAGATAAAAAAAAACCCATATCAATCTCAACCAAAATAAAAATGCCTTGTTCTGCTTCTCAATGCGTATGTGCTCAAAAATCCACCTGCTCCTGCGGAAAACAAGCAGCACAGAAATGTAACTGTGAAAAGGCACCAATTGAAAATGCCCAGCCAGCTCCTGGCTCCGCCTGTGCTTGTGGCAAAAGACTCAAGGGTCAGTGTACGTGTGGAGTCACCGAGGAGCTGTGTGCCAGAGAAGGCGAGACCGACTTCACCAACGCTTAATGTCAGTCATTACAGTTACTACAGTCATTGCAGTCATTACAGTCATTACAGTGATAGATAATCAAGTAAAGACAAGTACAGACAAGTAAAGACAGTCATTGAATTGATAATAGTCATAGAAAATCATGATGAGAGAAAGATGAAAGGAATAAAACAGTTAATGGTCATGAATGAATCATATATGGAACACATACGAGTTTTGTATTAGTCATAGTTAGGGGTGTATAGAAATGAATGGGCATAGAGTTAAATCTGTGTGAGAGTGGTGGATACAGTTATAGATGAGACTTTACAATGAGACATTACAATGCATTAACAGTTAAGGGAATAACTATAGTACAGTAATAGACTATTATGGGACAGTTAGACAGATATGACAGATATGACCGTTGGACAGATATGACAGTTGGACAGATATGACAGATATGACAGTTGGACAGATATGACAGATATGAGCGTTGGACAGATATGAGCGTTGGACAGATATGAGCGTTGGACAGCTATGACAGATATGACTGTTATGGAAAGGTTACCTGTGGAGAATCAATGCAAGTCCTTAGTAAACATCAGTACGTCTACACTAATTAATACTGGTGAGTCTGGTGTCGGGAGACATCTTGGTATGTCCTCCCTCAATTGACATTTCAATACTCTTGGATACTAACGAGATTTATATTGGGAAGAGTCTTCATATGACCAAAGTCACGTGAGATACCTATAGTAAATACTGATTAACAGTACTCATTGTTAATCCTTAGGTTATTAGTGTGGTGCTACTAATCCGTACTGTTGAACATGTGAGATGTCCTTGTTGAACTTGCGGGACATCTGTACCTCATGGTCATGTGCCAGAAGGCACGTGAGCAAAGTTCAGGTTCACGTGTCCTACGGGAACGTGAATAGAGGAGTGTGCAAGTGTTAGACTTAACACTGGTTGCATGTGCAGATGAGCACATTTCTAACCCAAGGAGGAAATGGTTGCTAGGGGGAAATGGTTGCTAGGAGGATTATTTACGACAACCTGCATATTGGCTGCTATGCAGGCCAATATGGCTTGTCCTATAAGGAGGCGGAATCCGCGTCATTAAGACAGTGCGGATAACTAAGTCTGTCACGGCGACCCCAGGTTGAGCTTATAGAAATCTAACAAACGCTATCACCCTTCCACAATTGCAGGCGCAAAGCAGTGAGCGCCAACAGTCCTGACCCGTGTGTGCAGGAAGGAGTTACCTACAGGACAGTGGAATAGGACAAAGGGACAGGTCTCATAAGGTTCCGAGGAATGTATATGTACAGACGGATAGTATAAACCGGGTCTTGGCGTCACGAGTCATAGGGTTTGACTTCAGATAAGGGATTAACAAGTCCGGTACAGGAGGACGGATTTCAAGCGAACGTGGTATATAAAGACGAGATCTCGCTCAGGGTTGAGGAGTATCGAAGAACACCGCAAGACAGATATTCTAGTCTATATAAGTCGCACAAGTTAAGAATACATTAAAGAAGAATGAACACTACTGTACCAGAATTGTTGACACTCTTGAGAAGAAATAAGATAGGTGTTCCAGTCTATGCGAGTGTTTTTGGACATTCTCAACATGTACTAGTAAAACCCGTGATATTTTGGTCACTAGTGATACCCCCTCAACCATCAGCGAGATCCCCTCTCTATGTACTTTGGATTCCTTCCTTTTGGGTGTGGACTTGATAACCGCTTTTCTTAAGTCAAAGCCTGACTACTCCTGACACCGAGACCAAGTTAGTTACAATACTAGTCTTGTCAACAAGTACCTAGCATGTACGGAGTCAAGGTACTTCGTACATCTGTTGAATGCAGACCGGAAGCTGCATTATGTGCAGGAAAATAATAAGTGAAGAGTTCTCACCCACTTCGACATATTTCGCATTTTGGTCTTGTAAGGTACAACCTACATATCCCTGTATATCAATATATAGTAAAACATAGGTTGAAAAGTCTGCACTCATGTGGTCCTCAGAACCTTATGAGGCTTGTCCAATTCCGCTGTACTGCAGGTAACACTTTACCTACATACACGAGTCAGCACCTCTCATATGTTCAACACTTTCTGGTCACGCTAAAATGGTTCTGGTGTACTGGTGTACTATAGCTCTTAACTTTTGTATTGTATTAATCTGGGTGTAATGTACTGTAGGTTGCTCTAATTCTGGTGTACTGGTGTACCAATATACTCTAGCTATTATCAAATGTGCTATTGAATGTGCCATTGAATGTGCCATTGAATGTGCTATTGTGCTATTGAATGTGCTATTTTATATTGAAACCATTTTTTATATGTACTCTATTTTTGTATGTACTCTAATTTTTTGATCATGGTGTACTGATGTATTGTAAATCAACAGCTCGTTTTTGATGAATCTCAATTCAGCAACTACACAAAAATGGCGAGGCTCTCGGGGCTCCAAAAAGAAGTACTCAAGCTCTACCGCGCGTGTTTTCGTGCGGTGCGCACCAAGCCGCTCCAGTTCCAGGATCACTGGCGCAACTACATTCGCGGCGAGTTCACCAAGAGCAAAAACTTGCCTAAAAAGTCCTTCAGCGTGATTGAGCATCTTCTCCGCGTTGGCCACCGCCGCTATGAAATGTACTCCAACGTGAATATCAAGAACGTCCATTAACTGATTACTCAGTTCCTAAGTTTCAGATCCTTGGTTTCAGATCCCAGTTCCAGATCCCAGTTTCAGATCCCAGTTTCAGATCCCAGTTCCAGATCCCAGTTCCAGTTCGAACGTCGTCTACTTGATTCAAGAAGCAATAAGACTATTGAGTGAACAGGAGGAGATGAAGTATAAGATAGAGAGTGGAAAGAGGTAAGAGTGGACAGAGGTAGAGAGAGATAGGGTAGGGAGATAGACATAGAGGGTGATTAAGGAAGGGTGAATAAGGTAGTGATAGTGACAGGGAGAGAGAAGGGGCTAGTGGTAGTGTGTGATAGAGTGTGTGATAGACCGAGTGATAGACTGAGTGATAGACCGAGTGATAGACAAGTTAAAAAGGCCGATGGCTGCAACTGAGAGAGACATTGAGGTTAAGATAGGATAAGGATTGATAGTCTAGAATTCTTCAATTCGAAAAGTATATGGTGGGGCGTTTTTTGAAACGTTAAATACTATGAATCTTTATTCGTTGATGATTCCTCAGCGACGAGTCTGATCTACCATACTACTCTTTCTACTACAACTACCACCGAGTGACAGAAAGTGACAAAGTGACAGCAAGTGACAAAGTGACAGAAAGTGACAGAGAAAGTCAGAGGAATATAGAAGGATCTGGAGAGTTACAGTGTTAGAGAGTGTTAGAGATAAACAGTGAGACAGTGAGACAACGATTGGGAGTGAGAGTGATGTGATGGTCTAAGAGAGAGGGAGATAGAGAATGTGAAAGAGAAAGAAAAGCAGACTGCAATTGTGATGGTTATAGAGAGAGATTGAGTGAAATATGTTGAACGTTAGCATATACCAATTGGTATACAGGAACCGTTCTATAGTTGGACTGCAATAACTCTCTCAAATGAGCGACTTGGGTAATCAGTTCTGTCATCTGTCTTGTAACTCTATTGCTATGTAAGGTAGTGAGTTCGTGACTTCTGTTTCACAATTGATACCGCTCAATACTGAGCAGGATCCTTGCTTTATATAATTATTCCTGAGGGCTCCCAAACGATCTCTCTCCTTCGTCAAACGCCCTCATCTATATTGTCTTCTCCAAGACAATGCTCAGAGTTGGACGAGAGCTAGACGGAGCTAGACGGAGCTAGACGGGAGCCCATAGAGCCCTAGCTCTACCTTTGTCTCTTCAACAATACCCAACATTGTTTCATCTGGATAGCTTGGCATGAGCATGCAGCACCCGCACATGTACTGGTCTCAAGTTCATCAGTCACATGTCGCGTGTTCCAACAATATGTAGTGCTCTACCTATTCCGGTATATGCGTTTCACCAAGTATCTTTAATTTCAAGTAGAAAAAGAGTATTCATGTCAGATTCGTGTTGTTACTCCAAGTACTCTGTTCACTATGTCCATTCTATGTTCATTTGCTGATGATTCTCCGGAGGGAGGAATCGGGCTACTTAAGTTGCTGAAGCAGGGTTGCCTGGTCAATCGGTTGTTGCTCGGAGCAAGCGGATATACTCTTCACATTCATCCTGGTGCTTCACATTCATCCTGGTGCTTCACATTCATCCTGGTGCTTCACATTGCCTCCTGGAAGCTCGTACCTGTACTCTACTCTACTATTTACCAATACTTTAAGTAGTAATAGAGTAGTACAGTAGACTAGTAGTAGACTAGTAGTAGTAGACTAGTAGTAGACTAGTAGTAGACTAGTAGTAGACTAGTAGTAGACTAGTAGTAGACTAGTAGTAGTAGACTAGTAGTAGTAGACTAGTATACTGCAGTCCAGCCTTTTCTGGTGCACCCTTTTCAAACCAGCACTGTTATGTTCTTTATAGCGTATATTGCCTAAACTTGTATCCGTTGATGGTTCCTCAAGAGAGGAATCGGAGTGGCTTATATACCTTTGAGAGAAACGAGGAACCGAAAACCTCTCTACCAGAACAAAGGTAGGGATTGTTCTGGAATATTCGAAAAGACCATCATAGTACTTCATACAACGATGGTCGTGGCATGGCATTTGGGATGGCCATTGTAACAATCGGACTGAGAGGCTTCATAATACCTTCATAGGCAGGGTCCTGGCCATGGTGGATCTAACAAGCACCATATGATTCTATATGTCGGAAAGAGAAATCTACTCAGGAATACCAGCAACTTATACCCTTCAAAATACATAACACATTTTTTCAGAGAATGTGGTCTATAGTAGTTAGCGTATGAGTAGTCACAAGACTGAAATTTTTCGGGTGCTTACTGTTAGATTGTTGCAAGTACGTTTATTACCTAATCGAAACTATATTCGTTGATGGTAGCTGTCTTGACCCGATAATACCTCCTATCTCATAAATTTATACTAACAACAGATATGAACAAGAGTTCGAGGATGCCTACGGCTTGGTTCCCTCGCCATCGGTGATCCAAACGGCTTTGGAAGCGTGCAGAAGAGTCAACGACTACCCTACGGCCGTGAGAACGTTCGAGGCGTTGAAGCACAAGGTGGAGAACACCGCGCAATACAATGCTTACTTGGACGAGTTGAAGGAGACCAGAGAGGCCTTGGGCATCGACTTGAAGGAGGACTTGTTTGCCCAGTAAAAGTCCATCGCAATCCATAAGGTTCTAAACACTGGCCGTAACGATGGCTCCAGTCTATGCTGCTACCCCTGGTACGTACAGTGAATGCAGCCATCTACTCTACAAGCCATAAGTATATTTAATGAGTAGTAGTGGTAGACCAACTGAGAACTAGTAGTAGCTGTGCTAGTAGTAGCTGTGCTAGTAGTAGCTGTGATACCAGTAACAGTACCAGTACCAGTACCAGTACCAGTACCAGTACCAGAACCAGTATCAGTACCAGAACCAGAACCAGTACCAGTATCAGTACCAGAACCAGTACCAGTATCAGTACCAGAACCAGTACCAGTACCAGTACCTCATAAAGAGAAATCGGCCGCCATCAAGTAGTCTGCCGGAAGGTAGCCGAAGGGGTGTAGTAACGGTGAACCCAAAGGGGTGTAGTAACGGTGAACCCAAAGGGGCGTAGTAGCATCGGTTCCCGATTAACTGGGCATGTGCGCTCAATCGCTATATGGGTTGTATTCCACCATCTTGGGTCTAACACTTACATGGAGAAGTCTGACAATTTCATAGTTGGAACGCCTTGGCGATCTTTAACAAAAAATACGTCTGAACTAGGTCTCCATGAAATTGCAGCTTCTTTATCTGCTTTAGCATAGCTTTAGACATAGCTCTAGCATAGCGGAAGGATCTAACAAAACAAAAGGGCATGTTTCTATAGACTATATTGTTGACATATTTATTCTAGCACCATATTTATTCTAGCACCATATTTATTCCAGCACCATATTTATTCTAGCACCATATTTATTCCAGCACCATATTTATTCCAGCACCATATTTATTCTAGCACCATATTATATTAAGCCACACAGCAGACCGGTCCATTTACTAGTGACCTTTCAACATATGTTTCAGTATATATTATTATACAGGGATGTGTAAGTTGGCATTACAAGACCAAAGCCCTAAGACGGGGCCGCAGTACGGCTGGTAGTTACAGTGTTTTTCAAAATGATTCAAGCAAGCGTACAAAATGATTCAAGCAAGCGTGACAAAATGATTCAAGCAAGCGTGACAAAATGTTTCGAACCAAGAAGACAAAATGATTCAAGCAAGCGTGACAAAATGTTTCGAACCAAGAAGACAAAATGGTTCAAACCAAGAAGACAAAATGGTTCAAACCAACTTTTATTAAAATTCAATATTCTGAAATCTTAAATTTAAAATCTTAAATCTGGATGATTGCCTCATATGGTACTACATTTGGGACAAAAGTCTTGCAGTACCAATCAAGGGTGAAAACAGGGGAGAAAAACGAACGGAATTGAACTGGTTTCCTTGTTATCCTGTATACAACAACTTGTCCATTTGGTTTGAAAGACTGTGCGAAGGGGTACGAAACATTTTGTCATGCTGGTTTGAAACATTCTGTCACGCTGGTTTAAACATTCTGTCACGCTGGTTTGAGGANATGCTGGTTTGAAACATTCTGTCACGCTGGTTTAAACATTCTGTCACGCTGGTTTGAGGAGTTTCGAAAAACAATGTATCAACTCGTCGCCGCGACTCCATGTTTCCCTGAGACCGCGGTCACTCACGTGACTGGGATCATGTGAAGGCTCACCCTAATATAAAAGGACAAGCTCCCGCTATTCTACAACACTACCAAAAATATATATCACCTGAGGGAGGACATACCTAGATGTCTCTCAACACCAGACCCACCAATATTAATTAGTGTAGAGGTACTGATGTTTACTGAGGACCTGGATTGATTCTCAACACATCACTGACCTGTATGCAGTACCTGGACTCCGTGTGTTGACATAATCACCCATTGAATAGTCACCTGAAATTTAGTGCAAGATTATTACTCCGAGATTTGATAGACCTAAGGACTATTAACATGTAACACTTAACTTGATGTAGTACAGTAGTACAGTAGTTGTGACAGTATTGACATGACTGTATGATGATAAGTGACTGTGGGAGTCATGAACCTGCACATTTATCATAATATCATTTCATTATCCTATACATCGGATACTCACGTGACCTCACGACGGCAGGTAGTTCTGGAAGATGCGGTTAAAGTTGCAAAATAAAAGTTCGGTGGCATCGTTCCGGGCTCCCATATCGGCCATTTCCCTCTCGCCGGTCGCGTCACGTGCAATGGTGGGTGCAAAAACCACTGATAAGTTTTTGAAGTTCATGCGGTTGACGTTGCTATAGTAGTTGACCTGCGTGAGGTGCTTGCCAATCATGTACAATGCATGCTTATTGGCCAGCGGAAGTCTGTCGATGATCCGGGCTTCAAACTCGGCACAAAGGTCTTCCACCTTTCCTGCATCCTGCTTGGCCCGGTCGTGTCGAGCTTGTCCGATCCGAATAAAGCTATCGTACACGGCAAACGGAATGATGGGGTCCGGCAACTTGCGAAGGTACCGTTTAAGTGCACTGGTGACGGCATTGATGTCTCCACTAAGCACATCCAGGAGCTTGGCCAGCTGTTTGCGGTCTGGAGCCAGAGTCACGGAAGCAAATGCATTTTCAATGGCCGTGATGGCAGAATTACCACCGGATAACCGGTATATACCCTCCACATCAAATCCCCGGGCCTCTACCTCTGCCAAACACCGGCTGATGATGAGAGGCACGGGTTCGTTCTCGTACTGCGCACGTGCCTGGAGAGTAGACGAGAAGAGCGATGGTTCCTGGTCTGCCACATTATCAAGCACATATGTGCTTCTGGACTTGCTCATGAAATTAAGCGCCTTGCGGGCTCCTGACTCCTCCAGTGAATTATTGCCGTGAGGATTGAGTTGGGATTGCGAACCCTGCGCCGTGTTCTTGGGCACCGTGTTCTGTGCAGTCTGGCCCGTACTTCCAATGGTAACCTTGGGTCTGCGCCAGAATTTGAGTCGTGTTGCTTTAGCCTCGGATCCTTCCTCGGCCACAGAGTCGAGGGCTGCACTGGGGTCGATGTCTGTATCGTAGAGCTGGCTGGTCCGGTTATTTCCGGGCGCCCCGGAGGGTCCAGGAGTCAACGAACCCAGAGATCCCATACCCACGCTTCCCAAGGTCCCAAAACTGGCTGTAAAATTCGTACCATTATTTCCCAAATTGGAAGTAGTTCCCAAATTAGTAGTGTTGGTGGTCGTGGTGGTGTTGGTATTGGTATTGGTGGCATTAGTAGCATTGGTGGTGTTGGTGGTAGTGGACACGATGCTTCCATTATTAGGAGAGCTACTGGAACCGCTAGAGTTGGAGCGGAGCCGAGACTCAGTAACCCCCAAATTTTGCTTCATCCGCAGATTCTCCTCCATCAACCGCGCCCGTTCGCTGTTCAAGTAGTTCACCTGGGCCATCAAGGCTTCGTGGCGCTGCTGCTCAGACGCATGTTTCTTCTGCACGGCGCGGAGCGACTCCAAGAGCCGGTTCTTCTCATTGGTCAACTTGTTTGTTTCTGCAAGAAGGTTTTGGCGGCGCAGGTCGAGCTGCCCAAGTTCAAACTTCATCAGCCGCATTTCAAAGTCCGCCGGTAATTCCCCGCCAAAATGACTGTGACTGTCTGATGTCAGCCGTGTGTGGTCTCGGTAATTCGTGCGCATAGGCGACAGGAACGGGAGCGGCGGCGTCATGTATGCAGTGCCTCCGATGGAACCTTCCAGCCCACTTCTGGCATGGCCCTTTTCTTCGTCCTTGGCCTTGAAAAGGCCTAGTTTCGATTGAAGGCTGTTTTGCCCACCGGAGATCGAGCGTTTGTGCTTGAGCGACATTTTCTGCCGGACGCTTTGTTTTCTGCTGGGTGGGTTTTCGGCACCCGAGTTTTCCTCGAGGTTGGTGACTGCGGGTGTCCTTCTCAACGCCTGGGAAGAATTAGAATGAGCTCCGTTTTGGGCGGGTGGAGTTGGGTTGGGCATTCTCATGTCCATATCTAGTCCCAATCCTGCAGGTGGAGCCTCCTCTGTTTCCGTGAATGCTTGAGTAGGTGTAGATGGAACTTCGGGAAGAGCAAGTCGAGGAGGAGGCAGCGTGACTGAAGCCGAGGCCGATGCGGTCGCTGAAACTTTCCGAGGTGTGGAAAGATCTGCAGAGGGGCGGTGACGATCCCAATCACGTGACTGCGGTGTTTGGGTCGATCCTTCCGCCACGTCCTGCCCGATATCCAAGGGGATTTCTGTGGCCGAAACATCGGTTGTTTCCACCACACGTGCCTGGCGGTTAACCTTGGCCATTGGCGACAGAGCCGAGGAACGGGACCGGAACTGCTCGTCTGCAGGAAGACTCTGGGCCAAGGTGTTATTTCCAGCCACGTGGAAGTCGTGATCGTGGAACTGGTTCGGAGATAGAAGTAAGAGGTTTTTCTGTGGCGACTGGTCCATGCGGTCGAAGTTTCGGGGCGTATGTTGGGAGCTGGGGGTGTTTTTCCTGGACCCCGATCCTGCAGATGCGATTTCCCGAGAATCCCGGGCCTCTTTGAGGCTAGGCTCTTTGAAATTAAAATCTTTGGAGTCTCTAATCTCTCTAAAGTCTCTGGAGTCTCTCAAATCTTCTTTAGGGGTTCTAGAATTGGCGTCTCTCAAGGTTTCGGGCCTGGGCTCTCTGAAATCTTCTTTGGACGCACCTCGTTCTTCAGTGCGTGCAGCACCGCCAACTGGGCTCCGTTTTTCATCGTTTTTAGATCCAATTGAAAGGTCGTCTGCGGCATTATAGATCGTGGTAGGCGTATTGGGAGCCGAAAACGAGTCGATCAAATCCAAAATGGCCCCATCGGCCTGCACAGACAGCCGGTGGAAGCGACGGTCCAACTTCTCGCGCGAGCGGCGCATCTGTAACTCATCGTCCAGATCCACAATCTCTTCAATATGTGGCTCCTCCTCAGATATGGGAGTAGTGGCGGTTGAGAGCACTGTTCCCACAGACCGGTCATCGGGCAGAAGAGCCGAATCGGGCTTCAAATCAGGCTTCAAATCTCGCACTTTCATTTCCTTCCCTTCAGTCTCTTTCTCTTTCTCTTTCTCTTTCTCTTTCTCCTTTTCTTTCTCTTTATCTTTGGAAGGGCGACTGACCTCAAGTTCCGGCTGCAACAACGGCAACAGCTTCATATTATACAGCGACAGGTTCTTATTGGCATAAGAATCACCAAACGGAGCCTCCAACTCTTCTTGTGGGGAAGGCCTCAGCGACAGCAGAAGCTGGGCTAATTGTCTGCGTTTCATATCGTGTTTTTTCTTCTTCTCAATCAAACCTTCATGACACAGCATGCAGAAAAGACCTTTGGAGGTTCGGGCATACCGAAGATCCTCGATTTTCAGCTTACATAAGCGACACTTGAAGCAGCTCAGACAATAAGCCTGGTCGCCGGTTAAAATGGCCAAATCATCGATTTTCTTATGGCACTGTTTGCACGAATACAGACACTGAGAACATACCAACAGGCCATTTCCAAGAACCAAGAAATTAGAATTGCAGCCCAACGATTTGCCACATTTGAAACACTTGAAACAGTTGATGTGCCACCGGTCATCGCCAAGCTCATATGCGTGGCCTTCGTGGATCTCTATGTCACACCGTTTACACGTCTGAGGCACTACGCCTTGTCCCGCCAATACCTCAGTCATGTTAAGTACCAGATTTTGACTATATTCTCTTTGGGTATGTTCTCTTTGGGTATGTTCTCTTTGGGTATGTTCTCTTTGGGTATGTTCCTTTTGATATGTTCTTCTAGACTACTCGTTTCTGTATTGGTCTGTTCTTGGTCTATCCTTTTCTGTCCTTGACTCTTTTTGGTGCACTTCTTGTCTTCGTATTTGGGTATGCTAATGCTTATTCTTAAGCTTATGTAACGTAAGTAGCCAATTGGCTAGCCGGAAATCTCGGGAGAGAATGTGGGGAAGCACTAGTGTTATAATGGAAAGCGACGAAGCCGTGGAATGGTCAGAGCCTCGCTGGTCACGCAGACAGGGATGCTGGGGTAGGTGTGCTGGTAGAGGAAAGGATCGGAAGAGGAGGATCTGGAGTCCGAAAAAGGGCGAATGTGCTTTGCAAGTACATTTTGCGCGGACTGCACACAGCCCCGCTCGTACAGTCCTCCGTCTCCATGCTATATTTGGGCCCGCCAGCCCACGGGCTATATCTTGTGCCATGCTGCCTTGCCACGGGGCGCTGCATGGCTTTGCCGCAAGGTGCGTCGAGTGCCTGGCCCCGGCCGAGCCCACTAAATTCCCGATCTCGCTACTGGGATCTGCACTTGTTTGTCCTGCAGACAAGCCCTTGTCCGCCTTGAGGGCGCCTCCTTCCCATTTCTAAAACTCCTCTAACTTCCGCTGCATGCTGCTCGGTCACGCTAGACTTCTCCGTGGCGCAGTCCGCTTATACTAGATCGTGCCCGCCTGGCCTGTGTGTGCGGCGGCGAAGGTGGCAACGCGGCAGAGTATTGTTGAATTTTCCGCATTAGGAACTAATCTAGATGATTCACCTGAGAATTCGGCTCGCGCGCGCATATGCATGTGCGACGCATCTTCCAACGACCCTTTGGGGCCTGCCCACTGTCGCCCATGCTTGTTGCCCGGCCGCTGCTACACCCTTTTGGAATGTGGCCATTCACGGGTGTTTCAGAGCGGTCACTGTTGTTTTTTGGTGCGGTGGGGTGGTTTGTGTGAAGACGAATGGGTGTCCACGTGCATGGAGAGTGCGGCATCTCAAATTCCGCCGCACTCAGCCTGAAACACCTATTGTTGTCATGCCAATCGTCAGAAAGCTGTTTCAGATCCGGGGTCGGCTGTATAGGAAGATCTAGATTTCGAACAGGGGCTCAGTTTTTAGGGAGGGCAGTTTCAGAGCCTCCGATCCGGGGGGGGCGAGGCTGAGTTCCGGGTGGGGGCTCAACATTCAGGGGTAAATGGTCTGTGTGTCGTCATCATACTAAGGCCACAAGACAATAAAAGCCCCAGAAGTTTAAAAAATATCCCGCATCACGTGACCTCGGCCTTATTTTTTTTTTTTGTTTCAAACAAAGCCTCACGTCATAATGGATGTGCCTCCAAATGCATCCTGAACAATGAGTGCTCGTAAACCGAGACCCTACGTCTTCGAGGCATCATTAAAAACATAGCACATGTGTAGACTTGAGAATGTGTACATGTCAGCATCGTGTGTATGGATCTGTGATGGATCTGTGATGGATCTGTAGTAGATCTGTAGTAGATCTGTACATAGCATAGATTTATGGGTTGCACATGAGAGAATGCATGTATCAGGCAGGGGTACTTAAAGCACTTAAGCATTTGGTGGGAAGCAGTAGGTATGTGCCGGGCTCGTAACCATATATATATATATATTTTTAAATCCTAATAGTTCTTAGTTCTTGACTGGTCCGATAATTTTTGCGAGCTTTTCGGGTACACGTGAAGCTGGCTCGGATATATAGTTCAAAAAAGTATTTTAATCTAAGTAGCTCTGCTAGCTCTAAGTATATTTGTATTCTTGGGGAGGGGAGAAATGGCTTATGTGCAGTGCTGTCCTGTGTATAACAGCCCTTTAGAACAATAGAGGCCATTAAGAAGGACAGATTAATGTTGGGAATAAGCAATGACTGATCATTCCAAAAAAGGAAGGTGCGCTCTCTTTAGAAAGTGCAGACTCTTTAGAAAGTACAGACTCTTTAGAAAGTAAAGACTCTTTGAAAAGTACAGAGTGTGGTACGCCTTTACATGGGTGATTCTTGATCAAGGTTCACCTCCAGCATAAGGAATGTTGGACAAGGTTTAGCAGAGTTCCTAAACTATATAAGTTAGGACTCTTGCCCCAAACCTAGTGTTAATTAATTAATCAGAATATTGTCCGTGAGTTAAAAGTGTGTCTTCTTCTACCAGACCCACCAGAAACAGCTCTCGAGTAACTCCTCAAGTATTCACATATGTTGATGAGACTATGAACGTTATGTTTAACAATAACAAGTACGTTACTCTGGACTGTACTGCATGGTTATTGAACGGACCTCCTGAAGTACCCGAGGTTAGGTACAGGAGGAGTCAAGTAATCTACAACTAATACTTGTGTAGGGAAATGATGATGGAAGTGAGTCCTGGCTGCTCCTAGGAAGTGGATTCAGGGAGTTCTGGAGTCAGGAAACAAAGCTAGGCAGGCCTCTTGACTGCCATAGCCTCTTGACTGCCCATAGCCTCTTGACTGCCATAGCCTCTTGACTGCCATAGCCTCTTGACTGCCATAGCCTCTTGACTGCACATAGCCTCTTGACTGCACATAGCCTCTTGACTGCCCATAGCCTCTTGACTAGAGCCTACAGTGCTCCAGCACTCTATTATAGGCCAAGTGTCCATTCAAGATGGAGAACCCAGTAGTGGCTGTAGTGGCTGTAGTGGCTGTAGTGGCTGTAGTGGCTGTAGTGGTTGTAGTGGATGTTCAGTGACCGAAAGGAGTGACGTCTCCCAACTCACCAGTCTTCTTGTCTGCGTTAATGGGTCTTCCATGTTGATCAATCAACGTAGTCTTGTCTTTACCAAACTTTAAGACCAATTCTGTACCAAACGTCACCCAGAAGCTCACTCTTCGGTCCGAAAGTGCTATTGCCACTCAGTGTTTACTATAATCACTCACTATCACTCACTATCACTCACTATCACTCACTATCACTCACTAATTCGAGTCTTACTTGAAAAACCATATCGAGCAACATCCGCAAAGCACTTGCTTAAAGCAAGTTATCCAGAACAGAATGAGGGAACAGAGCCTAGCAGTGTCAACAAGGGCTCTCCAGTATCCCTTGCAGCTTACAACGAACTTCGCTCTGTGATAGGATTTGATAATTTACTCTGGACTCAGTCTGCCTCTGCATCGGTGAATGCTCAAACCGGCATATTTGAAAGCAGCAGTCGGCATTGGAATCATTCAGCCCTATGGCTTGACTGAACCTTTTGCGGCAATGACGAAGTCATTGAACTATGAACACATACATTTGCTGAAACTTAAGCTGAGAATTGCATACAACAAATGTTCCTTCCTGGCATGGTTCGGCATTGAAGTTCATCGTTGGCATGTAAAGGCATGCGAAACCGGGGAGATTCTCATTGGACCTAACAAGTTGACCATCTTCGATATGAAACTCAATTGGCTGTTGGTTGAAGCTGTCATAAACAAATGCAAGCCGTGCACTGTCCGAACCTTTGAAGTCGACGGTGAGTGGGCGCCAGTTGTCATTGGTATTGGCGAACAAGGCCCAGGATCTTGCAGTGCTGTGGGTCCAACTTGGGAGATAAAAATTATTGGAACATAAGGACTTGTACTACTTGACTTTAGAAAACAAAGGTGAGGTTCTCGTTCGTGGTCCCCTAGGTGGTCTGTCTGGGATACTACAAAAATAAAGAGGAAACAAAGAAATCATTTGACGCAGATGGCTGGCTCTATACTGGGGTTATTGGATCCGTGAACGAATAAACAACATTTTTTATATAATACACAAACTCACATGTGTACATAGCTCTTATAAGGTCGTTGGTCTAAACAAATTCTACAAAAAAAATAGTTGAGGCCCACTCAAAGCTTTATTTTTGGGGCCTACTCAAAGCTTTATTTTTGGAACCTACTCAAAGCTTTATTTTTGGGGCCTGCTTTACGTTGTATGTTTCATCTTGTGTTTTAGTGTATATTAATATACAGGGATATGTAGGTTGTACAGTGTTTTTCAAAACTATTCAAACCAGCGCGCCAAAACGATTCAAAGCAGTGCAACAAAATGTTTCGTACCCCTTCGCACAGTCTTTCAAACCAAATGGACAGGTTGTTGTATACAGGATAGCAAGGAAACCAGTTCAGTTCCGTCCGTTTTTCACCCTTGATTGGTAC
>NKZN01001777.1:0-13285 GCA_002374485.1 Metschnikowia santaceciliae
TTTTTGTCGCGTTGGTTTGAATAATTTTGCCGCGTTAGTTTGAACCATTCTGTCGCACTGGTTTGAATAGTTTTGAAAAACACTGTATAGTATACTTTTCTGAGTCGCGCACTACCAGCATTATCAGGGCCTAGACCCATCAGGGCATTCCGATATCTTACAACAGACACGTTGATCATAGCAAAATGACACAGATGGGTATTAGAAGTTAGGTTATATGTTGGGAATGGCTATAGATTGGTTGGTTTCTTTCGTCGAACTATTGCATATATGCAGGAACAGAGCATAAATATACACTACGAACGTTCTGAAACACTTAGAGCTCTTGGAATTCATTTGGAGATAATTTGAAGTGAACTATAGCACTTACAAACTTTCAGAGCATTTGAAACTCCTTTGAAACTCACTTGAAACTCACTTGAAACTCACTTGAAACTTACTTGAAACGCTCAAAACACCTGAAACAAACTTGAAACAAACTTGAAACAAACTTGAAACATGCTTGCAAAAGATTTAGGGCACTTAACACTCATTCGAAACTAAACTGAAACACGTTTAACTCTCTTGAAACTCTCTTGAAACGCTTAAAACACATGAAACAAACCTGAAACTAATTTAATAACTCACGAATCATGTGAATCTCCTGAAACACTCCTGAAACACTACTGAAACATTCCTGAAACATTCGTGAAACAGGATATCATATTGGTTCTGGAACACACTAATACCAGTAGGTCCAGTAGTATTGAGTCTCATTTGCCAGTTCTGTTCATACTAAGTAATACTCAACCCGGACTCCATACTCAGGGCCAATCTCCACCATATGGTCGAGGCACTAGTCACCATAGACTAATTACAGGGTTTTTTTCAGTGCTACTCGATTAGGCATGGCACTATGTCCAAGTCCAATACTTAGTACTCTTCTCCTACTCTAATACTGCAGTACTACATGAAACACTCTTGAAACACGCCTGAAACACTCTTGAAACACTTGAAACACGCCTGAAACACGCCTGAAACCGTTATGCCATTACACTCTAAGAAAGAACCGATTCCATTTGTTACTGTAAGTATTATGCAATCCTTACCCTGCTGTCCTTTTTGTTCTTTATTCAACTTATCATGCACTGAACTGTACTGAAACACTCCTGAAACACCCTGAAACTTACTTGAAACACTTGAATCTCACGAAGTATAAAAATCCACGTATCAGTGTTTATCATTTCATTATTTTCTATACTTCCGATATTTTTTATACAATTTACTAGTACTAAACACTTCACACTGAAACACTAAAACACTGAAACAAACCTGAAACACTGAAACACTAAAACAAACCTGAAACACTAAAACACTGAAACAAACCTGAAACACTAAAACACTGAAACAAACCTGAAACACTAAAACACTGAAACAAACCTGAAACACACTTGAAACAATGATTGTATATAAGTACTAATTACGTATTAGTGTTGTATCATCCCACAAGTATGTTGTTATCACTTAAGATCTGTTATACTATATCTATTAACTGAAACACTTGAAATCCTTTGAAACACTTGAAACAATCCTGAAACAATCCTGAAACAATCCTGAAACACTCTTGAAACACTCTTGAAACACTCTTGAAACCCGAAAAACCGACTATGGTATAACTTTCATGTTGCTGTAATGACACTATCTCATTAAAAACCTGAATTTTTATTTTTTTCTCATGATTGTTTCAAGGTTTATCCGTTATCCCGAGACTGTGTTATATGCAGTATATTCATGTATTTCTCATGCCACCATTTGTTAAGTTTCGTCTCCCGGCTTAAACTTCCGAGGCGGTTAATCAATAGGCTTCGAGCAAGTTTTTCTGGGCATCATTTCCAAACACCTTAACATCAGTCGAGAAATCTAAATTCGTCTCTCCATGCAACCTCAAGCATGTGCATGCAACAACTCAACTACTATGGTACATTGTACACTATATACACTAAACTATGGTACATTGTACACTATATACACTACACTATGTTACATGGTGTATACAGTACTATACAGTACAGTACACGTAAGTTTGGGAAGCTGTTTTCTTGTATGGATGCAGTGTAATGACAGCACATCGAGAGGAAGGCATCTTTATCTGTTCGCGCATGTATGTAAGTTCCCCGCCGAGGGTAAGTGCAAACCGGTGGGATGCGGGCGACGGCCCGGCGATTCTGTGTGCAGGCTTGAAACTGATGAAAACCTCGCTCGCTACCACACTCTACCTCCAGAAACCACTTCAAACTTCATTTACGGCAGCTCCATCTTTGTTGCCGCCACACTAATTGCCAAGCAGGCCCTTGTACACAAACACAACAGTTTCACTACAGCGTCTATCCTGCAGCCTGTCCTTTTTGACTGTGAAACAAGCCTGTTACGCTAAGCTCCAGGTGGGATCAAGCATACCCCAAGCCAAGTGTACCTTTGGTGGACTACAAATACAGAACAACGTGCTAGTAACTGACGCAAGTTTCAGCCTTGTTTCATCCTTGTTTCAGCCCTGTTTCGGCCTCGTTTCAGTGCTGGGCTCCCTAGATTTATGTTTCACTTTGCATTCATGAAGCTCGTTCTGCTCCTCCTCCTCTCGGTGGTGACTGCGGCTATCCCCAAACGGGACTACGCCAACAAACAGTACTTCCTCGTGGAGGTGGATACGCTGCAGAACACCTCTCTCCTACATGACTTCATCAATACTTATCAACACGTGTTCAAATTCGAACATCCTGCACGTGCGCTAGACGACCACTTTGTGTTCTCCAAGGCCCCGGACGACTATCCCTTTTTGGGCAATTATAATTCGAACCCAGAGAATTTGATGCGGAGAGATGGACACGAGACTCAATATGATGGCTTGATCAATGCTCCGGGCGTCAAGTCCATTCATATGCTCCCGGAAAAACGCCTACAAAAGCGGCTTCCTATCTATGTGCAGGATGTAGAGGAAGAAAAAGAACCAAAACTTCTGAAGAGGTTGAAGATCGTGGACTCTCTGCAGGAAGGCCAAAAAGAAGCAGCTGAACGGCTTCAAATCGAAGACCCTCTTTTCCTCGAGCAATGGCACCTCATAAACCTGCAGTACCCCGGTCACGACGTCAATGTTAAGCCCTTATGGTTTGACGGCGTCACAGGTCAAGGTATACTGGTGGCAATTGTGGACGATGGGCTCGACTACGAATCGGAGGATTTGAAGGCCAATTTCAACTCCAAGGGTTCGTGGGACTTTAACGAGAATCATCCGCTCCCTAAACCGCTTCTCTTTGATGATTACCATGGCACGCGGTGTGCAGGAGAAGTGGCGGCGGTTAAAAACGATGTGTGTGGCATTGGAGTGGCGTATGAGGCCAAAGTGTCGGGAATCCGGATTCTTTCGGGGCCAATCACCGCCGAGGACGAAGCGGCAGCCATGGTGCACGGGCTTGACTACAATGACATTTACCTGTGTCTGTGGGGTCCTACCGATAATGGACGTACATTGGCAGCGCCAGATACAGTGGTCAAAAAGGCCATGATCCGTGGTGTGCAGGATGGAAGAGACAAGAAAGGAGCAGTGTACATTTTCGCCAGTGGAAACGGAGGACGCGTTAATGACCAGTGCAATTTCGATGGCTATACAAACTCCATCTACTCCATTACCGTGGGCGCTATTGACCATAAAGGGTTCCATCCCCCATATGCAGAAGCCTGTTCTGCAGTCATGGTGGTTACATACAGTTCTGGGTCCGGCGAACATATCCATACCACGGATATCCATGAAAAGTGCCTGGCAGTGCATGGAGGCACTTCTGCTGCTGCTCCCTTGGCTGCAGGAATTTATGCTTTGGTTCTTCTGGCTAATAAAGACTTGACGTGGCGGGATGTGCAGTACATTTCGGCTCATGCAGCAGTTCCGGTCAATGAAGAGGACGGGGAATACCAGGAAACCGCTTTGGGAATGAAGTATCTGCACAAATACGGGTTTGGCAAGATTGACGCCGCAGCGTTGGTGGCCAAGGCCAAGGAGTGGAAGAATGTCAAGCCGCAGGCTTGGAATTACGGAGACGTGGTGCGTGTGGGCC
The DNA here is from genome assembly GCA_002374485.1 of Metschnikowia santaceciliae. Lineage (NCBI taxonomy): Eukaryota > Fungi > Ascomycota > Pichiomycetes > Serinales > Metschnikowiaceae > Metschnikowia > Metschnikowia santaceciliae. The sequence continues at coordinate 4,086 of NKZN01001777.1, forward strand.
AGAAAGTGGTGGCACCCGATACCTCCGAGTCCGAAACCATCCGCAGCACTTATACTGTTTCCGAAAAAGACCTAGAGGTGATGAACGTGGACCGATTGGAGCACGTGACTGTCAAGGTCAACATTAAGTCACTCAACAGAGGTAAGCTTGACGTGCGGCTCATTTCCCCCTTTGGGCTTGTCAGTAAGCTCGCTTGGTACCGTAGTTTGGACCTGGTGTCTTCAGGACTCGACGACTGGACGTTCATGTCGGTGGTACACTGGGGCGAAAAGGGAGTGGGCAACTGGACATTGGAGGTTAAGAGTGGGACTGGAAATACCATCACTGTGGAGGACTGGCAGATCCGGTTGTTTGGCGAGTGCAAGGACGAGAAGAAGGCCGAGGTCTATGACTTGGATACGGACTACGCCAAGATCCGTCGTGAGAGAATCGATTCTGAGAAAGAAGAAGCTACAGAATCTGAAACTGCATCTGAAACAGGCACAACTTCAGAGGCAATATCAGAAACAGGAAGTGAGACGGAGAGTATGGAAACAGCCACACCTTCTACAGAAAAAGGAGCCATTGAAACCGGTTCGTCAGAAGCAGAAACAGAGCCCGAGAAAGGAGGAGAAGGCGTGCATGAAGTGGTGGTCAATGACCATTCGTGGAGATACGTTTTCGTGTTCACTATAGCCTTGTTGTTCATAGTATTCGTCTACGTGGCGCGGTGGCAGAGTGACCGCAGCAGTTCCCGGCGCAGAAGAGGCGACTTTGAGTTCGATATCATTCCCAACGAGGACTATTCCGATACTGATGACGAGCAGTCGTTTGAGTTGCAACTGCCTTCCAATGAGCAAATGGAACGCCAAGCACTTTTTGATGACTTCAACGATGCCTCGTTGCCAGACTATGAGGATGCACCGGACTACGAAAACGATGCATTCCAGATTGCAGACGATGATGACGATAAGGGAGTTGAGAGTGGTAGGATTCAGGAGAGTCAGGAGAGTCAGGAGAGTCAGGAGAGTCAGGAAAGTGGAAGTGGAAGTGGCAGGAGTCAAGAAACTGGTAGGAGTCAGGAGAATGGGAAAGGAGATGAGTCTACTCGTGAGTGATTCCCAAGTCACTACCCCTACTAATATTATTCCGATCTACACTAATCTACTCTGATTTACTACTCCAAACAACTATTCAGCCACTACAGATCCACCACTACAGATCCACCACTACAGATCCACCACTACAGATCCACCACTTCAGATCCACCACTTCAGATCCACCACTACACACCACTGCTCAGAAGCAACTTTAATACTAAACGACCATTCATTCTATACTACTACCAAACACTCCTTACATTAAACACAACACTATTACTCCATTACAATGTAGTCATAACCAGAATAGGCCTCCATAGATACTCACCTAGTAGTCCTAACTGATAGATACTTGTACTCCATTATATGCAGTGATGTTGACCCTAAGTCATAGCTGTTGAACTTACAGGACTTCTGTACTTGTTTGGATCACGTGCCCACGGCACGTGAGAAGTCAGACAAGTTCATGTGGTACGGTGGGGCATGCAAGGGTTGAATCACACTTGCTGAATGTGCAGATGAGCACATTTCTAACACTGTTCGGGAAAGGGGTCTACGGCAGCCTACGACAGGAGTGGAGGAACCCCGCATGTTGGCTGACATAGCAACCAAGATCCTGGATATATAAGGAGGGCGTAGCCCGTTCTAGTGAGCGTTCTAGTGAGTGATATTGAGCGTTCTAGTGAGCGCTGGTGAGCGTTCTAGTGAGCGTTCTAGTGAGCGTTCTAGTGAGTGAGCGTTCTAGTTCTAGTGAGCGCTCTAGTGAGTGATATTGATAAAGAGGTCAATCACGTGAACCCTGGTTTAGTTATCATAGGCATATAACATATGAGTACAACTACTTCTCTGCCTTACTTAAAGAAGTTGTTAGACAACGGACGCACTCGCATTCCTGTGTACATTAGTGTAAAGGATAACGTTCGACAATACCAAGTCACATCTTAGGGTGTACGGGTTTCTCTGGCTGGTAGATGGCTGGTAGAAGCTGAGTAGAAGCTGAGTAGCTGAGTAGAAGCTGAGTAGCTGAGTAGAAGCTGAGTAGAAGACCCTTGGAATTGGTCATTGTTAGTGTCAGGCAGAGAGAGAGGGGCTTCCTAATACCTCAATAGGTAGAGTAGTGACCTGTGGTGGATCTAACAACATGAATAGTAATAAGTAAGTACCTAGCAGTCTTACCATCTTCCTTAGATACTCCATCTACTCATGGGAAATGCTGTACCATTCCCAAATAAACCTTTAAATGCAGCCATTTTGGAAAATGTACTAAATAAAAGAATTCTGGCTTCATTTTCATCGGGTGTCCTGCATACATGTACTTGTCACGTGTGTTGTCACGTGATAGTTTTCTTCCAAAAAAAATCTTATAGGAGTCACGTGCGCAGTGGCAATCCAGTCCGTCCGGAGCGCAACGGCAAACTATATGCAGGTGCGTAGGTCTCTCGGGTGGGGCCCGGCTTTCATTGAAATAAGATTGAAGCAGTTGATTTTCCAAAAGCAATTGTATTTGTTTCATCTCGGTTTCTTCTCGGTTTCATCTCGGCTTCATCTCGGCTTCATCGCGGCTTCATCTCGGTTTCATCTCGGTTTCAGCCCTGTTTCACTTGTCTCCGATCCCATACTCTGCACCACGCACCTTATCACACGCCCGACGCTGCGAGCAAGCTCCATACAAAACGCAATAGAAATACCCTTTTCCTACCACTCTCTTCCCGGCAATTGCATCCCGCCTCGTCTATTTTTCCCAGTAACCATGTCAGAACCATTTGGAGAATACGTGTCCATTATTGTCTTCGGAGCATCCGGCGACTTGGCCAAGAAAAAGACCTTCCCCGCCCTTTTCGGCCTCTTCAGAGAGGGCCAGTTGCCACCCAAAGTCAACATCATTGGCTACGCCAGATCCGACTTGAAGATCGAAGATTTGCGCCACACCATCAAGGATCACTTGAAGTTGGATGACGACAAGGCCAAGTCCAAGGTTGACGACTTCTTGCTGTTGGTGTCCTACATCTCGGGTCCTTACGACAAGCCAGAGGGGTACCAGAAGTTGGAGAAGGCTATTCTGGAGTATGACGAGAAGAACTCTTCCGAGAAATCCGAGCGTCTTTTCTACTTGGCCTTACCGCCCTCTGTTTTCTCCGGTGTGGGCGCTCATATCAAGAAGTACAACTACCCAGAACACGGCAAGTTGAGGATGATTGTGGAGAAGCCCTTTGGCCGTGATTTGAAGACCGCCCGCCAGATGCAGAAGGACTTGGCGCCATTGTTCACTGAAGAGGAGTTGTACCGGATTGACCACTACTTGGGTAAGGAGATGGTCAAGAACTTGTTGGTGTTGCGGTTCGGTAACCGCATGTTATCAGGAGTGTGGAGCAACAAGCACATTTCGTCGGTGCAGATCTCGTTCAAGGAGAAGTTTGGTACCGAGGGCCGTGGTGGCTACTTCGACGATATCGGAATTGTGCGTGATGTCATGCAGAACCACTTGTTGCAGGTGTTGACGTTGCTCACCATGGAGCGGCCTGTTTCTTTCGACCCTGAGGCCGTGAGAGACGAGAAGGTCAAGGTGTTGAAGGCCATTGACAACGTCGAGAAGGAGAACATCTTGATTGGCCAGTACGCCCGCTCGGAGGACGGACTGAAGCCTGGATACTTGGACGACGAAACCGTGAAGGGTGACTCCAAGTGTGTGACATACGCCGCTTTGGGCTTCCACATCAATAACGAGCGCTGGGACGGCGTGCCCTTCGTGTTGCGTGCTGGTAAGGCATTGGAGCAGTCCAAGGTGGAGGTGCGTATCCAATTCAAGCAAGTGGCCAAGGGTATCTTCAACGACATCCAGCGTGATGAGTTGGTGATCCGTATCCAGCCCAACGAGGCCGTGTACTTGAAAATCAACTCCAAGATCCCTGGTATCTCTAACGAGACGTCGTTGACTGAGTTGGACTTGACGTACGCTTCGCGTTACTCCAAGGACTTCTGGATCCCCGAGGCATACGAGGCCTTGATCAGAGACGTGTACCTCGGCAACCACGCCAACTTTGTGCGTGATGATGAGTTGGACGTGTCGTGGCAGTTGTTCACGCCCATCTTAGAGCTCATCGAGGGCGACAACGCCCCCACCTTGCACAAGTACCCATACGGGTCCAAGGGCCCTTCGGAGTTGAAGGAGTTCTTGCTGAGATTCGGAGGCTATGTGTTCGATAATGAAGGTTCTTACCAGTGGCCCACCACCACCCCCTCGGTCAAGGGCAAGATCTAGACAGTCGCTAGTCACCAGTTCACTATAGAGTTGCAACTCGCTACCACACAGGGTTTGCTAGAAATACAGTAGGGCACTAGTAGTAGGTGTACTAGTCTGAGTACTAGAATTATAGAGATGTTCAGAAACTGGAAGTAGTATAGGAATTAAGTCTGTACAGCTCATCAAGAAAGCAGTAGGAACTCAGAAATGCTAGTCAGTATCGATAGAGTAGTACTGGTGGGATACAGTTTAGTGGAGTGGATGGTGGCCGGGGCTCATAACCGTGTAACGTAGATGGATAGAGTTTCAACTGGATGGTTCTCGCGAATTCAATGAACTCAATGGCTGGAAACCGTTGGAAATATTCCACCCAGAATATCTGATTGGCTGTACATGTCTTAAGAGTAGTCTATGTCAGAGTGTACCAGAGTATTACGAGAGTATTACGAGAGTTGACTCGAGTAGACCAGGTATTTTCAGTACTATACTACCATGTATACTAGGCATACCATGTATACTAGGCATACCATGTATACTAGGCATACTAAGAGTAGTACTAGTAATCCACTAGTGTGTACCAGTACTCTTGTTGAGCTACTAACTAGACTACTAAAGCGTATGTATTATTATTATATTTATCTGCTAATTATTATGAACGTAACTAGGGTATAATTGTACTGGTGTGAGTACTACATTAAGATAATATCATGATGCTACTATGTACTGGTGCTAGAACTACATTAAGATAATACTAGGATACTGCTATGTACTGGTGCTAGTACTATATTAAGATAATACTAGGATACTGCTATGTACTGGTGTGAGTACTACATTAAGAGAATACTATGTCGTCTCTCTGAGGAACTACCGCGGCTTATATAACTAAGAAGAGAAATGTGGCATCAAAAAAGTCTTCACCAGAACAATGGCGGTGATTAACGTGGCAAATTCAAAAGGGCCATGATCATAGCACTTCGTACATCGATTGCCGATGGCCATGATACGGCGTTGGCAATGGCCATTGTTAGGATCACACGTTTCAGATATCTTGGTATCGTTCTTTTCATTGAGTTCGCTTTGGTTCGAGGGAGTCGAGTTTGCGGTTGACGAATCTGAGCCGGTCTGATTTGTTTCAGATGCTTTCTCCGAGATGGAAATCTCGCTGCTTTCAATCTTATGATGGGATGTTTCCTTGTTGCCTCTCAAGAGGTGTCCTAACTTTCTCAAGGCGAAAAGAAAAAGATAAGAGTAGACATGACAACTAGATGCTCAGCGATACGACGGAACACCGAAATAGGCAGCCTTGAAGAGTCTGCGTGGAGCATATTGAAAGAGTCTGCGTGGAGCATATTGAAAGAGTCTGCGTGGAGCATATTGAAAGAGCCTTGCTCGAGGGTATACCAGCGATCCTGTGAAGTTGGGTTGGGTCAATCACCGGTATATAATGTCCATCGCTCATACTTCACTGCACTCAATCAAAGCACTTACTAGTTTAATTCACTGAATGAACATATCTGGAAACAGATATAGAAGAGTCATAATTTTTACTTCTACTCTATGCCTTAAATTCCTTTAACTCTTTATTTGGTGAAAGGTAAAACTTTTCAGGGCCGTTTTGCTTTCCAGGTTTCCAGGTTGCGAGCCCCGTTCACGTGGTTGCGAGCCCCGAACTACCCACTCACCAATTCCAAATTAACCACTACTTCATAAATAACATAGACTAGTTTATGTCTGTATATATCTATTTCACATTTCTTCCATATCTTCCACTATCTACATATTAATCTATATTAATAATGTGCTAGAGTAATACTATGCTATAGTAATAATGTGTAGTAAGTAGGAAGTAGGAAGTAGGAAGTAGGAAGTAGGAAGTAGGAAGTAGGAAGTAGTAGTAAGTAGTAGTAAGTAGTAGCTAGTAAGTAGTAGCTAGTAAGTAGTAGTAAGTAGTAGCTAGTAAGTAGTAGTAAGTAGTAGCTAGTAAGTAGTAGTAAGTAGTAGCTAGTAAGTAGTAGTAAGTAGTAGCTAGTAAGTAGTAGTAAGTAGTAGCTAGTAAGTAGTAGTAAGTAGTAGCTAGTAAGTAGTAGTAAGTAGTAGCTAGTAAGTAGTAGTAAGTAGTAGCTAGTAAGTAGTAGTAAGTAGTAGCTAGTAAGTAGTAGTAAGTAGTAGCTAGTAAGTAGTAGTAAGTAGTAGCTAGTAAGTAGTAGTAAGTAGTAGCTAGTAAGTAGTAGTAAGTAGTAGCTAGTAAGTAGTAGTAAGTAGTAGCTAGTAAGTAGTAGTAAGTAGTAGCTAGTAAGTAGTAGTAAGTAGTAGCTAGTAAGTAGTAGTAAGTAGTAGCTAGTAAGTAGTAGTAAGTAGTAGCTAGTAAGTAGTAGTAAGTAGTAGCTAGTAAGTAGTAGTAAGTAGTAGCTAGTAAGTAGTAGTAAGTAGTAGCTAGTAAGTAGTAGTAAGTAGTAGCTAGTAAGTAGTAGTAAGTAGTAGCTAGTAAGTAGTAGTAAGTAGTAGCTAGTAAGTAGTAGTAAGTAGTAGCTAGTAAGTAGTAGTAAGTAGTAGCTAGTAAGTAGTAGTAAGTAGTAGCTAGTAAGTAGTAGTAAGTAGTAGCTAGTAAGTAGTAGTAAGTAGTAGCTAGTAAGTAGTAGTAAGTAGTAGCTAGTAAGTAGTAGTAAGTAGTAGCTAGTAAGTAGTAGTAAGTAGTAGCTAGTAAGTAGTAGTAAGTAGTAGCTAGTAAGTAGTAGTAAGTAGTAGCTAGTAAGTAGTAGTAAGTAGTAGCTAGTAAGTAGTAGTAAGTAGTAGCTAGTAAGTAGTAGTAAGTAGTAGCTAGTAAGTAGTAGTAGCTAGTAAGTAGTAGTATATATTGATATACAGAGGTATGTAAGTTGTACCTTACAAGACCAAAGTCCTGAGGCGGGGCCGCAGTCGCGTTTTCTACTATTCTGGTCATCAAGAGCCGGCACAACTCTATTTCCTGGATTCACACAACCCATTTTGTCCAACAATGGTCTGCAGGTCCTATTCATCTCGGGCATGTACAGTGTTTTTCAAAACTGTTCAAACCACACTAACAAAATTAAACAAACCAATAATTCAAAAAGCTTCGTACTCCTTCGCACAGTCTTTCAAACCAAATGGCGTAATGTTTCACACCAACCTTCATTAGAAGTCAATATTCTGAAGTCTAAAATATGGACGATTTACTCATGTGGTACTACATTGGGGACAAAAGTCTTGCAGTATGAATCAAGGGTGGAAAACGGACGGAACTAAACTGGTTTCCTTGTTATCCTGTATACAATAACTTGTTAGGGGTTATGTAATCATTCATATCTCACTTGTCTGCATACAACATATCCACGAAGTACCTTGCCTCCGTACATGCTAGGTACTCGTTGACATACTAGGATACTGCTATGTACTGGTGTTAGTACTATACTAAGATACTGCTATGTACTGGTGTTAGTACTATACTAAGATACTGCTATGTACTGGTGTATGCTGATGTATAAGAGATAGCTCTGTATACAGAGTACCACTACTAGAGTATACAGAGTACCACTACTAGAGTATACAGAGTACGCCAGAGTAGTACTTGTGCTTAAGTGTTACAGTAGGCGATCTGTCAGATTTACCCTATGTAGTGTTCTACCTATTGAATTATTATGAAGCCTCTCCACCTGATACTATCAATAACCATTACTAAGGCCTTCTACCACTCCATAATGACTACTCCCATTGATTACCTATAGTCTATTTCCATAGATTATTGTGCCCCATATTGATCTCATCGTCTGTTACCGATAGCTTAATGCTCAGCATAGTCGTCCATCAACTCCATATTGACTCCATGAATTATCTGCCATCTACCAACCTCCTACTCAGCCTTCTTTTCTCTTGAACAGCTATATGAGCTGCTCAGACTCCTCCTTTGAGGAAGCATTAACGAATAAAGATTACTTAGTACTTAACTTTATAGCAAGAATCTATCACTATCCTACGAATGTTATAGTACTATATAGTATAGGTGTATGCAGGAGTATGAGATTATAATAGAGTAGGCAGTATACGAGAGTATGCTAGAGTATGAGATTGTACTAGAGTATGAGATTGTACTAGAGTATGAGATTGTACTAGAGTATGAGAGTACGCTAGAGTATGAGAGTACGCTAGAGTATTAGAGTATGAGAGTATAATACAGTATGAGAGTATAATAGAGTATACTAGAACTTCTAGGGTATACTATAGTAGTACTACAGTAATGGCAGACGGGCACAAGCTACAGAATCACAAATAGTACTACTGTGAATAGCATCTAAATAGAAAGGCTGAAGTAACTCGTTTATAGATGATTGTACATCTACAGGTAGATAGATATAGATAGATATAGATAGATATAGATAGATAGATATAGATATAGATATAGATAGATAGATATAGATATAGATATAGATATAGATATAGATATAGATATAGATATAGATATAGATATAGATATAGATATAGATATAGATATATATAGATAGATATAGATAGATATAGGTATTGATAGGTATTGATAGATATGGATAGATATAGATAGGTATGGATAGATATGGATAGATATGGATACGTATGGATACCTAGAGGTAGGTACAGTAGGTGGTTGCAGCTATAAGATTTATAGTTGGGGACATAGATGAGATGGCATATACTCTGACTCTACTTCTTTCTGTATTCATCGTGTCTGGACCATACAGTGCTTTCATGGGTCCCAATTCTCCACCCGTACAGTGGTAGACTACAGGAGAGTTTATGTACATTACAGTACAGTAGCATACTAACTAGTAGAGTAGTACAGTACAGTAGCATACTAACTAGTAGAGTAGTACAGTACAGTAGCATACTAA